>JARKHS020004450.1:0-294238 GCA_030143305.2 Amblyomma americanum
CTGATTTGCTGACGATCTTGTCTTTGTATGTAACTTGGAGGAATAGATGTAGCGCATTACTTAAGATTCAAAATTAAAAATTCAATAGAGGTCTGTGTTAGTGGGAATGCAAAACTTATATGAGAAATGAAAGCCAATCAAGTTCGTGTAATAAAACACGACGTTTCGATACCTACTTGGTTTCTTCATCGAGGTGTGAATGCGGGCGAGTTTCAGCTTGGCTTTGTAAGCTTACGTATAGTCGGCCGCAGGGTCATTCAACTTAAACCGTGGATGTAGGAAGAGGGAACGGTTCCGACGGAGCGTTTGAAGGAGTATATACACAAAATTTTTGCTTACGTTTTTTCTGTCAATTAATGCTTTGGACATTAGTATACATACAGGTTGTCCAAAATTAGGCCTTAATGATTTAGCAAAAATACCAGGAGCTGTGCACAAAAGTCGCTATTGTAAATTAGTTGTGTTGTAGGATGGGCACTAACAGTGAGAAAAATGGTAATCATAACGTGAGTATTAAACTAAAATGCATTAATTAACATTTATTGTACTGCAGATAGAGTGCATGTTTATACTGAAACCTTGGAGTCAGTAGCATTCAAAAGCTATTCTATTTTGTGCAATTTTAGTAACGCACCTATATCTGGAGATATGGACGTCTAAAATTTCAGCCCAAACCGCGTAATTACGCATGGGAGACCGCAGCACTCAGCATGTGGCTCCGTCTTGGTGTGATGCACGTGGGTTCTATTCTTCCTAAGATTAAGGCACAAGCGGCCTGCGCTTTGTGCGTGCGTCTTTGTGCCCCTTCTTGTCCCGTCGTCTTCGCGCAGTTTTGTTGGAAAATAGCCCCTTTGGGGTGTTGGCCAAGAACCGGGAAGTAACGTCATCATTCCAGAGCTCGTGCATCCAGCTACGCGTGCGGAGAACACGGAAATATGTTTGAGAGCATGAGGGAATCATTTATGGAGGCGTGCTTCGAAAATTGTGAGCGCTCTGGGCTCGGCCAATATAGTCACTAGCCTTTTACAGCGCTTACCTTTTACAATAGCAATATTAGGAATCCTACTCGGCCACCTTTTATTTACTAATACTACTTAGGTCCGCCTTCAGACATTAAGGCAAGATCTTAAATTCGTGCGTGCCTTATAACTTCAGAGTGCTTATAGATTTACGGGCCCTACTTGCCGCTAATAGTCGAGATTATGTGAATGGTCGTCACTTCTTACCTCATCCACGTCAAGTTCTATGTGCCTCCGCCAGGCGACGGAAGTCGCAAAGAAACACTGTAACTTCGTTTGTCTTTAGTCGCGGAGGCCCCGGCCCCCGTCCCTTGAGCTTACGCGCCGGGGGCGGGGAGTAGAGGGCCTCCTACATCGGTGGAAAATAAACTTCTTCTTCTCCTTCTTACTTGTGTCTTTCTCCGTTGTCAAGTTTGCGCCGTTTCATCGTTGTCTCACACGCATCGCAGGCATCGCCAGACACATCATCATTGTCATCATAATCATCATCATGATCATCACATGACCACCACAACCACCACCACCATCATCATCATCATCAGCCTGAATACGCGCACTGCCAGACACACTGTCGATCTAAGCAAATGCTAGCGCATATGTCCCACGGCACTGGTGGGCGCTTGGAGCCGAAGGGCCGGCTGCCCGACTGGTTGTTCCGCAAGCTGCTGACAGACAGACAGAAAAACTTTATTGAGCAAATGAGTTTTAGACCCAGCTGGGTCCCTGGGTCACTGCGCGGTCCCGCACTGCATCAAGTAGGTCATGCCGGGACATGACGTCGGCAGCCCGAGTCACCGCAGCAAGCTGCGATGTCGGGTCTGCAGACATAAGCTGCTGATTGCTGCCGACCGGTGGCAGATCGTGAATGTTTTTTAAAAAATTTCAAATTGAGATTAGATTGTATGGTTACATATTATTACAATCCAGACTGCGAGCGGAACCTTTCATAACTGAACTGTACCAGGGTGTAGTGTACTGGTAGGTGCATGACAATCCGTGATGCAAACACTAATTTGTAAGAAACGGGCAGCTAAAGAGGAATAAATGTGCAGTAACAGTGTGCGAATTGTAACGGTAAAGATGAGAAACACTATTATGCATCTGTTCAGAAATGTGCGGATTTAATATCTTCTTTAGTCTACACAATGACATTCCTGATTTCAGTGATCAATGGAAGTTTTTCCAGTGGAAGTAGGAAAAAAAGGAGTCATTTGCTTGCATTGATTAGTGCATACTTGTGGCAGTGATGCCGTGCAAGAAACTAGAGACTGTGCAACGACAAGAACAACAAAAAAAGAACTTGGGAGGACCCCGGTAAACTCTGCCTATACGATTATGGCAGACTTGGAGAAGTTCCTTCATGTATACGCGCTGATTTCGTCTTGGGCATTTCCCCGGGGAAGAAAATCACGGCACGGCGGCGTTGATTTCGGGCTTGTCGACGAACTCGACGAAGCAGTTGCCGGATCCCTCAGAGCAGGGTGCCTGCTCCAACTCGATGACATTGAGGATGTTGTTAGGCTTGAAAAGCACCGCTGGCACGTACAGTGTCTTCTGCGGACCCATGGGTGTCCAGTAGCGGCCCAGGTTGAAGCCATTCAGAATGACTGCGCCCTATGTCGTCAAAAGAAAAAAAATGAAATCTTACTCATATATAGATATGTAGTTTATGCTAAACGCTACTGAAGTAAAATTGAAAATTGGTTGTTGGGGAAAGTAAATGATGTAGCATCTGTCTCACATCTCGGCGGACACCCTTACCGCGCCGTAAGGGAAGGGATAAAGGAGGGACTGAGAGAAGAGAGAGGTGCCGTAGTGGAGGGCTCCGGAATAATTTCGACCCCCTGGTGACCTTTTAAGTGTACTGACATCGAACAGCACACGGGCGCCTTTGCCTTCGCTTTGCGTTTTGCCGGAGTTCCCGGGTTCGAACCTGACCGCAGCGGCTGCGTTTTCATGGAGGGAAAACGCTAAGGCGCCCGTGTGCTGTGCGATGTCAGTGCACGTTAAAGATCCCCAGGTGGTCGAAATTATTCCGGAGCCCTCCACTACGGCACCTCTCTCTTCCTTTCTTCTTTCACTCCCTCCTTTACCCTTCCCTTACGGCGCGGTTCAGGTGTCCAACGATATATGAGACAGATACTGCGCCATTTCCTTTCCCCCAAAACCAATTATTATTATTATTATTATTATTATTATTATTATTATTATTATTGCGTTTTGCATCTTGCTTTTCGCTGTCTCGTATCAAGTTTGTGAAAGATTAACAACTTTTCCTAATCTTAATGTTAAGGGGCACTATACCTAAATTGTAGTGATTGGAAAAAAAATTATTTACATATGTACACATGCCAAGGTTACCGGATACAATGACATTCACCAGTAGACATGACGCTAAGCATGTAAGGCGAGCCAATTAAAGAGGTACCATAAGCAGGTTTGAGCAACTAACAGGAATTGCTTGTGAGCGATTTAAGACGGGATAGCATACCTATACACAGAAGAGTGAAACAGCAATAATCTGGCACGGAAAAAAAAATTGAAGTTAGCTAAATTGAAGTTAGCTTGCATCCATAAAATTTAACGTAGAAAGCTGGGCTTGTTGTTGTTTAGATTGAGAGGACATAGCAGTAGCGCTAAATAACAGGGACGAAAGTAAAGAAAACACGAGCGCTGGCTACCCACACTGGCGCTTGTATTGTCCCTGTTATTTAGCGCTACTATTATGTCCGCTCTATCGACAAAATACCGCGTTCTAATGACTAAGACGCTACTTTAACGGAAAATAGATTTTTTATAAGCAAGGGAAGGTTAAAAAGTGAAATGCTGGTGTCGTCACCTCCGGTCGTTTTTTCCAAGCAAGCTTTGGTGCGCAGATGGCAGTGTTTTTTTTTTAACACGTGCGGGTCCTCTAGGCTAGGAAACACCGCCGTTCACATCGATATATGCCGGTTACAGAGTCCGCGTTTGTTTAAATCGAGTGGCGGAAAATGTGAATTCAATTATCCTCGCAAATTCATCAAAACAGGTATATTTTTGGTGCGGGATAAACAGGAGTGCAGCTTGATAAAGCCAAAGAATCGATTGTTGTCGTTCTAAGAACAAAGGTTGGATGGAGTCGTTCGTACTGTCCCGTGAATAAATCCCTCTGCTTGCAGTGTGGCACTACAATAGGCTTGTTCTTAAAACAGCAGAAAAAGTCATTCCGCAAGTGCCATAAATTGCCACTGGAATTCACCATTACACCACCCCCTGATGTTTTTAATGTGCATTGCTACTTCAGTACGCGTCTCTTTCTTGCATTTTGTCACTATCGAGCTACTACGATGAGTTCTAACCTTCTTCCAATGGTCAAGTCTGATAAACGTGTCCAGGACTGGGCTCTTCCGGAGTTGGAACCTGGCCTCGTAGACTGCCAGTCCTGGCGCGAAGGCGCCGCGTTCAGAGGTCTTCCTCCTCGTGGTAGAAACGGGACGATGCGATCCACCCAAGTGACCTGTTTCGTCGATCCGAGTCATGTTCCAGCGGGTTAGCTTTTTTCCGGACAGGTTCACGTCCGAGATGATACCCTGGAATTATACGAAAGGCATGCTTTCACTTGCGGTACTCCAGGACGTGATTGTGTAGCTGAAATACAGATAAGCAGATCGCTAATTGGCGTTCTGCACTATGGGAAGAAGTTGCGCGATGTAAAAGGGCGTGGCTTATCTTGTGAGGTCGCGAGATGGGCGAGGAAGGCATGCAGTGCATGGCAGGTGCAAAAGATGACACGCATAGGAAACAATAGACCTGCTGGCCACGCAAGGTGCGATCGAGTGTGTCTCTGTGGTGTCGATAACAATCTGGTAGTCGGTCGACGCCTTGAGCAAAACCGCAATGCACTGCAGTTTACGCATGACGTTCTTTTCGCACAAGCAAAGTGAAGACAAGATTTACTCAGAAACTTTTAAATGTATGTGAATAGTGGGTCACAAGCCATTTTATTTTTCATATCACCTGTAATGGCTACACCCCCTTTTGACATATCATGGGGACGCCTGCATTGAATGAGGACATTACATGTCAAGTTCACATAACCCCTGGGTTAATTTGACCAAATTAACCCTCAAACATACATGACCCTGGCAACCAGCTTGCATGTCATAACCTTCTTGATAGGTGGCGTCGAAAGTCGTACGTGTTACGTTACCTCAGCACGCCTTCAGCTTTACTTGTACTATTTCGAACCTTGCGCGTTCAGAGGGGCGGAATTTTTTTTCTGTGCAGCTACGCGAGAATCACAGATGGGTCACAGTCGTTCGCCCCACTGGCCGCACCTTGTGACTGGCCGGACCGTAATAATAATGCACCCGCAACGTCAGTTTCACGCTGATTTGAGCCATAAAAAGTTTAGTTAAAAGTTTGTAAAGCACGGTCAAAAGCACTTCTAAGGAAGAAAAAAAGGACAGGGTGCGCACCAGGTAGTCCCTTTTGCTTTCATTTTCCTTAGCACAGCGTAGCGTTGAGACTAGCTTTTTGTGCTCATCTTCCCATACGCCTCAATGGGCCGCTCTGCTTTAACTGACGCGATATGGACGCCCGTAACCAACGAAAAGAGGGGAGGAGAAGTTGCAACGTTCACCTCACCTGCACTGCCAAGAGGTTTATTGTTACGCAACGAAGCTGCGTGACAGGTGAGCAGCTTGTACCAAAGCCGGCAAAGCTGATGATCGTATCATTAATTCTGGCAGGTATAACTAGGTCAGCTCACCTTTGGGTCGGTTAAATTTCCGTAGGTGACCCTGCCCTGACTTTCCACCAGGACCGTCAGCCTTTGACCTTTCGTCACTGGGATCATAATGTCATACACCTTGTCAGTGCGTGAAATAATGCCTTGGTAAACCTGTGAGCCAAGAGACATCGAAGACATGCTCGTGCAGTAAAAACAGTTTGTAAAATGTGTTGGGCAGTCCATGAATTCAATGTGCAAGTGATCTGTTATGCTAAGATCGGTAAGTTTCTTGATGGTGCGTTCTTTCATGGCGCAACCACCATCTTATGTACAAGAAACTGGGCAAGAGGGGAATTTCATTGCAAGTGGAGTGCACAGATGCCTGCCATCAACAATGGTGAGAGCAGAGTAATTTTTTTGGACGGTCATGAAAAAAGGTTTACACATTCTGTGAATGAGAATGGCGAAGCGATAATGGTGGCTCTAGACAAAAGCAATGGGTCGGTAATTACAATATTATTAAAGATTTTATCAGTGAAATTCTGTGCACGGAATTCGGCATCCATCTGACCTGGAAGGTCCTGAAGAGAGATCGTGTAATTTTCAGGACAGTTTATGCAGCCGCTAAGCTTAGAGTGCTAGATCGGTGATGGCCCGCAATACTCTAAGGAAGTTTAAAAAGCTGCACTTGACAAGCGCAATGCATGTAATGATGTCGAGGTAAAATAAAATACCCAAATATCGGCACTGCTTCCGTCAATTCGACAGATAAAAAATAAGCGACTGAAAGTGACATAAATAGTCTTTTTGCAGAGGAACGACGGGTGCGTCACGGAATCGCGACGAGTGATGTGTGTGACGGATGCGGTGCAGTGGAATCACTAGAACACCTGCTCCTTCACTGTGCCGCGTTCGCCGATGCTCGTCGCGATATGCTCGCGGCCTATAGGGCGCAGGGCATACTACCAGACTCCATCAAGACGCTATTGTGGCCGCAGGGCAGTGCGCGCACTCGTGAGCGAACTTTGGACGAACTTTTGGTGAGCCTCTGTGCATTCCTCGAACACACGGGCTTGACGTCCCGTCTGTTCTCCGTCAGGTAGTTACACGCAGTGACCGAACGCTCCGCGAGTTCTACCTTGAACAATTTATAACTGGACGCCCCATAGTTGTAACCAACACAGTGCTGTGCGCGTGTGTGATTTAATTCCTCTAAAATGAACTAATCACGCGCACAACTTGGACACATTTCTTATTGTGTAAATAGTTTGTACATATTACTTCTCTCCCTATCCTCTCTTCCTGTCCCCTCACCTCTTTCATTTCATTTCACCATTCTGCCTGCTATCCTTTATTTCCGCTGCCCCAGCTCAGGTGTTTCAGTATCGATGGCAGATGCCGGGGCTAGCAAAAATCTTTTCCTTCCTTTTTACTATTATTTTTAATAAAACCACTACCACTACCAGACAACTCAATATTCGCCCAAGGCGGATTTTTCATTAAACCTTTATGAAAATGTTCACTGAAAATAAAGCTACTTTCGACTGAGTGACTGAATATTATCGGTTGTTCAACTAAAAAACCACGATACTATTAAAACTTCAAGTTGATTCAGTGCCGTAAAGTGAGGAACAAGGGGGTTGCGTATGTTTCCAGTTTTTTTCTATGTGTCCCGTCTGTTTCTTTGCCTCTGTCTGTTGTTTTTTTCGCGCTAGCTAACATATCGCAGCCAGTGTCCCAGCACCAACAAGCCCAAATTTCTTGTTTAATCTCTTTCTGTTTTCTTGCCGAGATAATAAAATTTTCAAAGTGTAGTTATGCCGCATAAAAGCACTAAGCTTCTATGGTGGGGAACAATCTGCACGAGAGCACGATAGCGAACACTCATCGCGGTCATGCACTGCGGTCACGTTTATTAACGTATGAAAAAAAAAATCCTGCATATTGAAAATGACAGTTTTCTCGCATACAGAAACTTGCATAATGCTCCGCCGTCACACACAATAATATTATTCGGTACAAGTGCAATCAATGATTTCATGACGGCTTTCGTCATCGATATGACCATGTCCTCCGCCATGCATGCAGAAAATTAAGTCTGGATCCGTTCTTGCGCTCATGCTGCAGGGACAAGATTGTACTGGATAGCGCCGAGATTGCGCCGGGGCCAGTGGTTGCTAGCGGCTGCCACACAGGGGAGCCGCCGACTGGGAGTGTATAGGATTGTCCGGGGGCTCAGTGCCTTCCCCGAGAAAGTCGCGGTCGCGGATTTGCTTTGTTCCGTTATTAGTGCGAAAACACTCATATGATCGTCAGAGCGAGCAAAAATCTTGCTTGTACAGTCTTTGTAAAAAATATACAGCCGAAGGTGCTTGCTTCCAAGCCCTATAGCGGGCGGGGTCTTAAGCACATTCGGCAGACCTAAGCAGGGGGGGGGGGGGGGGGGGGGTTGAGGACGTAAATTCCTCCCGCATTCTAGAAATTAGGGTCTCTTAGTATAGTATGCAAGAGGAGTCGTGCTGCAGGGCTCAGAAGCAGACCCCTTGGGCTGTATACTTTTGACAAAGATTCTACATCTTGCTTGTGCATCATTCGTTGCCATAGAAACTGTGACGTCAAGCGGCAAAAATTTAGCCTCGGCCACCCCCGAAATTTGACCTTGGCTGATTTGGACCAATATCGATGTCCAACCACAATTGACCGTGCCCGACACTATGGCGACCTCCAAATTTGACCCAGTTCATTTGCAAAAATTTGGTCCGGGCCAACCCCGAAAATGTACTTCAGTTTCGCCTCCATCCAAACCCAAAGGCGCCCGTGTGCTGTGCGATGTCATTGCAAAGTAAATGTCCCCAGGTGGTCGAAGTTATTAGACCTCTACTACGGCACCTTATTCTTTCCTTCTTCTTTCACTCCCACCTTCCTCCCTTCCTTTACGGCACGGCGCGGTTCGGACGTCCACTGAGATACCTGAGACAGTTACTGCGCCATTCTCCGCTCAAAAACCAGCCAAAAGCTCTGAGACTTGCGTCAACACGTTGCTATGGTGTCGCTTATGGCGTCACCATTTACGTCACCGCGGTTTCACACGTCACATATCGGTTTAAGCTTTGTTAAACACCGGCAAATGTTTTTAGCGTGGACCATATTAACCTGCATATTAACTCATAACATATGCATCACTGTAGACAAACTACAAACTCCTCTGTGCCGTCACATTGTAACGCACATTGTGACGGCACATTGATGCAAAACATGCTCGTTCTTTACATGTCCGCTTTACCTTACACATTTTTGCTATGGGTCAAGTGGATGGGGAATCACTGGTACGATATGCACGCACCAAACATATGGCGCGCACAAGAGAAAATAGACGCACCAAACAATGTATGCACTTGTGTACACCGCTACAATACTAAGCGAGATATTCTCCTGGCGACGCACACCGCATCCTCAATTGGCGGCTCTTGGCAGTCAATGTTACTGTGCCTGCCTCTTCTCATGTCGAGCTGCTGGTTCTCGGCGCACTAACCAGTATAATTTAGGCAGAGTACTCATGAACTCACGTCGTCCACGTAAATGTATCCTCTGTCTCGGAGGCCGGGCACCCTGAGCACAGCCGGGTTCCTGGGCAGGAAGGACACCCACGTGTCGTACAATACAAGGGCTTGGCTCTGTGAACGAGGTTGGGTCACGCGTTTAGTGGCAGAAACGGTGCTGTCTTAGGGATTGAAAAAGAAATTAATTAAAGCGCACAATTTTCTCACGCAGCTATGAATAAGCTTTAAAAATGTGTACTCTTTAAATTTACAAGGTATGGAACTCCGGTACAAGATCTGGCCATAACCTACTCCTAGTTTGGCACAACTAAAATAAAAATGTACAGCTATTCACACCATATCAAATAAATGAACGGAGCACCAAAACATTTTGATGTGAGGTGCAGTTGACCTTAAGCACTGGTGCCACGAATACAGCAAATATGTTTGGATTCTTAAAAAAAGGATTCAATATAATATGTCTCCACCCGTGGGTGTTGTTAAACTTCGGTACCGCACATTCTAAAAAATAAATAAATGGGGTTGGGGAGGTGGGGAGAGTAAAATTTAATGAGAGGAAAGGCGGAGAGGTGGAAAGGTCGGCGGACGGAAACATGACCCTTGCCTGATATTCCACACATGAAAAGGAGGAAGGGAAGGAAATGAGAAGTGAGTACTATTGGAAGGTGCTGATGTCGTAATGCAATGAGATGTTTGCGCAAAGATTGGCTGGCACTCGTCTCCGAGGAGATTCTAATACACAGCACTCGCGGCCCAGGTCTTGCACACACAGGTGCATATCACAGGCACAAAGTAACGGGGAGATTATGCGCGTATCTTACCTGTTTGATCTTCTCAAATGACAGAGGTTTCTCTGATTGTACGGTGACATGGGCGTAGATGTTCCGAATGTCGGTTACGTTGTACAGCTAGAAAAAAAGAGGGTGCAGGGAAATGGGTATTGGTTTAGTTAGTTTTACCAGTGCTTGAAATAGCTAGCCACGCCATAAAAGAGATTAATTTTTTAAAGATTTTCTCCAGTGCCATTGTTTCGCGACTTCACTATTACTGTCGCATGTGACGTTGGAGCTGGCAGCAAAAAAGAGTATCTGTCGTCGGGTGCGGTGTTAATGGGGGAGCTGCCTAATGGCGATGAAGGTGAAAAATGACTTTGGAAAGTTACCGTTTCAGATCCGGCCCGACTCGCATGCACCATTTGCACTAAGGTGAAGGATAGCTGGAAAAGTGCTTTCATGGCAGTTGTATCTTCTAAAACGTCCCATTTCTTTCTATTACTGCGACTTCTCACGCGTCATATATTTAAAAACACTCGCACACGAAAAAGCTCACTGGTCAATGTTACCACTCTTGAATTAGAAATACAGTGATAGTGCTTGCAGTGATGAATGCAATATAGTTTATTCATTATTATTTGTTCACTTCTCTGGTAGAAGCGTGGTTTTTGGTGTGTGTTCCTTGAACAAAACTGTAGCTCAGCTCTTGTGCTGTTCGTGTCTGTTACTCTGTCTTTCGTCTTCTGCTACGCTGCAGTTTTGCACTGTTGGAGAGCGCCCGCGGCGACACTAGTAACTGGGGACGTCAATGCGTTCGGACCACTTAGTGTGGCGCGTTACAGTGAAGTCATGAGTGACGCCACTGCATGCTGACCAATGAGCGTGGAGAGCTGTTACGCCAACGACGCCAACGCCATAGTATTGGGGAAAAAAGAGATGCCCTTAAAAGAGACCTTTAGCACTGTGCGCTCCGCTACCGCTTACCGCCTAACGCGCGCCGTCAGTGCGCATGAGAGGATCGCCTTGGGGGCTCCAGATGGCGCCACATGCTAGCCAGCGTCGAGCACGCCTGACACGTCGGGACCAATCAGCGTGTTAGCAATGGCGGGGCGCGATGCACTGTAGCGGTGCGCGATATATGCTGCAAGTCTCTAATAGTCGCTGCTGTAAAAGAACGTGAGGTTGGTTCGCTTTCATGGGCCGAACGCAGCGCGTCCTACATTTTCTCCGTCTCCTTCTCGTACGATGCTGACGACGTGGTCATGCTGTTTTCAAGCCACACAGGAATGCAGCTGCCTTAAAAGCCCACGTGTTCCCGCTGTGCAATGTTACTTTTGGGCTCCTGTATTGCGAACTCACCCTTTCTAGCTTGATCTTCCCCAGCGCCATCTTCTTCTTGGGCTTCGGCACAGGAGTGGATGGCACAGCGACGTACTGCGCATGTGCAAGTGATGACATGTCTATATCGAGGCATCTTAGGCGTACTTTCATTTAAGCTAACGTTGCGGGGGGTGTTCAGGCACTCGCCGAGGCGGAGAATACAAGAAATCAACAAGGCGCAGGAAAACTGGCTACTAAGCCTCACTCTAGACCACTTCGGTACGTACCGAAACCTGTGCTGCGCAGCACAGGTTTTATGTATTAAACTGAGGAGCAAAGCCCTTGTTCCTGTATATTTTCTTGCCTTTGCATGCTCATGGTACAAGATTTGTGAGACCAAAATAACATGACACGAGGGGCCAAAGCTCTGTTATCATGCATCAGAAATTCTTGACTAGGACGGCGCTTTTCCTACTGTTGTCAGAGTTTTCATGTCCGTCACGAAGAGTGCTTTTCATCATTTTGAACAATCCATGTGCTTCTGAGTAGTTGTGATTGTCTTACGCGCCATATTACATCCGTAGTAATAACCTAATGCCAGGCCAAAGCGCACAGTTCATAATAAAGTTCAATCCCGTACACCTGCCACACTTTCATAAATTAATCACCCCCCCTCATTTTTTAAAGGCAAAAACAATTGATGTAGTTCGCTTCTGTGGTCATCAAAAGGCTGTTGAAATGCTTAGTATTTTATTTATTCGGTGCTTCAGGAACTGCGTCTGTGAGGCAGACAATAGGAAATAACATTGAGGGATGCAAGAGAAGTGCTTTACCCTAATTGCCACCTAGCGCGCACTGCGCAAGCGTTCATGGCCAGAAAGTCTACAACTGCGGAGAAACAGCGGAAACACGTTATTTGACACTGAAAAAAAAAAGAATGGAGCGACACTTGGATAGAACCTTAAACAAATTACTCTTGCAAAATCACCATTTAGTTTGAAATGTACCTGTGGCTTGAAGACCAAGCAAAAGGGCCAAAACTTTGTGCTCTTTATTCTGTTTCTTGCATTAATTTAAAATGTTGATTTTTATTGTTCTTTGATAACAACTCTATTCGTAATATCACTTCTGTTCTGTATGGTTACAAGACTGGCGAAAATATTAATCGCGTGGCTACCTCTGGCTTCTTTTGGCAGTTTTTGCTCCTACTAAAATGTGCGCAATGGCAACCGCAGGCGTGCCCCCAGTGGGTGGCTCTCTATGGGGTCTTTGCGAGCATGATGCGGGCGGTTGCGCCGCTTGTCCGGACCCGACACAAAGGGGAGCTAATCACACTTCCTTCTGTTTTTCTCGTTTCCCTGCTGGGTCAGTCAAAGTGACGTTTGCAGTTCTGTTTCGGCGAGAGGTCGCTAGCGGGAAATGATGATGACGACGGATTTTTATGGCGCAAGGGCGTCTGTGGCCTAAGAGCGCCATGGCACAAGGTATTTTTCTTCAACTCAAGGTAGGGTCGAAGACCCATTTGCGAAGGCTTTCACCTTAAAGAAGCCGCGCACCAGACCAGGGAAAGCTTGTACTACCGACTGCATCACCGGTGGGTACCCGGCGACACTGGGGATTGAAACCGCATCTCCCGCATGCGAGGCGGATGCTCAGACCACTAGGCCACGGCTGTGGTGGCAAGCGGAAAATGAATGGATATTCCGTCATTGGCCCGGGCAGCAACAAGGTATACGTACATAGTGTTTTCCTCCTGGTTCCCTGGTCTTTACCAGTGGTTCAAGAATGCGGGTGGGGAAACACGCGCTGCAGAGGTCGCAGCCGGCAAAAGTCTTCCTTCTTTTTTGTTTTATTTAATAAATAACATACTGCAACTACAACTATTTTTGCTGTAGCCATGGCCTGAACGGAGTCCTGTGGTGCGCCTGTGCGGCATTGATTCTACAGTGCGGTTGGGGGCAAGTTGTTGCGACATTCTATAAACATAAAAACTGCGCAAAGGACTGGGCACGGAAAAGAAGCACTCGTCTGTGTCTCGACTCTTTGCGCAGTTTTTATGTTTATGGACTGAAGCTCTACAGTCGTGAGGGCCTGAGTTGGCTGTTTCTCCCTCCTCAGCGACCAATGCCGGTGGCGGCGTGCGATGGGTCATCGACGTGCGACCAGTGTCGTGTAGCTGTGCTGCGTGCATTCCCCAACCTCATTTGTGCTGCGTCGCTCAATTCAGCCCTTCGGGTGGCCGTGCGACCCGCTATCGCCCTTAGCCGCACTGTCACGCGTGTGTGGTCCTTGCTCTGACCGCAAGGCTCCTCGGGCCCCCTTAAGGGTGCGGCGAAAGAAACACGCGTTGTACTCAGGTTTGTGGATTATTGCACTGTTTTTTAATACAGAATACTGTGTAATATACACTTGTGCTCTAAATTAACTGCGCCTTCCTTCCAACGGCGCGAGAGCGCAGGCGCACGGTGAACGCTGGCTTAAACACTTATCAACATGTTTTAAACACTTATCAACATACAACGGGATATACAAAAGCTGAGCTGCGGAAATATTTTGTTCAAATACCAATCTATGCCTCCACTTGTTGATTGTTGAAAGTCTTGCTTGAGTGTTAACGTTTTCAATGTTTTTTTTCAACATATGTATGGCCATTTTAGTGTTCTAACTTTTTTAAACATTATTCGAGTCAGTGTATATATGTGTCGAGTGTTTTTCTTGAAATATTATACTACTGTATGTGTGACGAGTTTTGAAAATTTCTTGTACCGTTCGTGTGCTACTGCTTGTAGGGGTTTCCTGGACCCAGTAAAGCTGCCCATACAGCTTTGAGCCAGGAAACCCTTCAGTTGAAACTGAAAATAAACTTATCTGTTATCTTGAGTTGGCTCTCGCCCGAAGCCGCGTTATGCAGACGAAGCGCTCCTAACGCTCTCTTGCAGTGCACAATGTCTAAACATTCGTTTGTAAGAGTCGTGGTCATCTATTTCAGTGCTACTGGTATGATCTTTATTACGTGCATAACATTGTCACGAAGGGGTGACTGCAATCAGGGGAGTAGAACGACAGCGAAAATGGCGTCTAAACAAAACTTGGGCTGACTTGCGCCCACAGTGGACTGAATCACTCGGCGGCGGCGTAGCAACAAGCGTGCTAGGCGGTCGTCGAACAGAATGCCTGCCGCTGTCGGCCGTGCTCGATTTAAACCTGGTAGCGAACTTTCGAGATAAAGCGTGCAAAGTTACTGGAACATTCCGGAACTGCGTAGAATCCGCTCTGCCTGGATGCAATCAATCGAGATAAATCTGGTCGCGTCTTGCATCGCAAACAAAGCGATAAAGCGTCGTACCGGCAGCTTTGAAGAATGAACAAACACTGCAAAGATTCGTGGTAATATCGTTACCTTGGAGATGACATTTCGGATTGCGATGAACTTGTCTGTTGGGTCGCCGGCTTCCGTCATGGGCGCATCGTAGTCATAACTTGTTATAATTGGTTGGAATCCGTGCTTGCCATCATCAAGGGCTGCGCTCACAGAAAAGGGCGAAAAAAAAAAGAACTTCTGGTTCGAACAACCAGCACTCAATTCATGCAGAACAGAAACAGGGAGGAGGTGCTCAAACTCAAGTTGGAGAACTAACAGCACAGAACTCGACATCACGTCATCAAAACACACATGGTCAATATGATTAGCCAGCTTAGGTACGGTGCATAACTAATACCTCTCCCATTTATGTCCGTTATCTCTGTGTTGCGCCAGCCTCAGCCACCCTGCCCAGAGTGTAGTTCTACTCGCTACACTCTGTTGTATTTATCTACTGCAATTAGTCACTCTCCTCTATAGTGACGTGTGTCTCTGGGGCATAGTAAATAAAAATAAATTGATAAACAACAAAATTTTTGAATCTCATCGCCCTCTTTACTCCCTGCCACTTACGACAGTACGACACTCTACTCAAATATTACCTAGTTCTCGTTGATTTCCAAATGCATTACGTTTAGGACGGGGTCTGACTCCCTCTTATTTACTAGAATTGCTAATAAGTACTAATGACCAGGTCGAGCTGGCACTGCAAGCGAGGTAGAAGCTGATTATCATCTTACCGCCTGCCTTATAGCCGAACGATGTTCCTCCATGGAACATGTACCTGAAAATCAATCAATCAATCAATCAATCAATCAATCAATCAATCAATCAATCAATCAATCAATCAATCAATCAACATTGCTTAGACACCCACAGAAAGACAGAGGCGTTCATGCTGAGCATTTTGTCCAGATGGCGGACGACATTTTTCGTGTCGATCGTATGGTGTTCTTGCGCCCAATGGTCGAACCAGCCTGTGTAGAATTCCGTGTTCACCAACGGTCCGCGCTCCTGATACCGGCGCAAGGTCTCGAACGCTTTCTCGGCGTCTTCGATTTTGAGTTCTGGAAAACCAATGTGATGAAAGAAACTGCTTGTGGACACTGAAGTAACGATCGCGTTAAACACTCGACACTCTCGCAACTAGGTGTTTGAGCCTACGTCCAGCAAACTTCACTCAGTCGTTTCCTTGCAGTTGGAGCTCCACGGCAGGACAAGCGGCTTACGTGCATTGCGCATTACATGTCCTGACCAAGTCTACGTGCAACTATGAAAATCCTGTAAGGGTAACTGAAAAAGGATTACATTTTCTGCCGTTTGGTTTTCAATCCACACTAATTTGTCTCTTGACGTTATAGTCGTAGAGTGAACACGTGAATGTGTGGCCGCGCTCTTTGGAGCGCCAGTACCTCGGCTGAAGCCGCGCATCAAAGCGATGTGGCAGACAACGCGAATCACCCCACACAGGTCTCTCTACAGGGGCGCCACATTGCTTTAAAGCGCGGCTGGTGCAGCCGTCTCGAACACAATAGAGCTGCGAAGAGCGTGGCTATACACTAGCGTGATACACTGTGAGTGGATCACCCTGTGCATTTAATTTGCCTTTTTATCTGGTTTTGGTGGCCAGCTGATGGCTGTCTTCGTACATGGCTTGTATGCTGTTCTCTTGCAGAATTTCAGCGAGCTCCCACCCATAGCTTGCGAGAGCGTTTTGAGTGCAGAGTGAAACGCATACCCTTTCACCTTTAAGTTGGCCTAGACAGACACGCTGCCTTGTAAAACGTTGTTCTTGATTTTTCGTCGCCGGCTTGGCTTGCCGATGCACGAGCACGACAGCTCGTTTTCTTCTAGGCTAATAAGCTCGGCGTGCAACCCAATAAACGCTCCATTGTGACGCCTTGCTAGGCCTACGTGGTCCTTTAGTGCATTTCTCCTTTCAGACTTTTGAGCGCTGCTTAAGCTCCTTCATGTTAATTTTTATGTTTAACATTGTGCTTTGACTTTATAGGGCCTCAATAATTCTCTAAATTCATATCGTGAGTTACCTATCAGGACAATGTCATCTGCAAATAGGAAGCTGCAGAGTTCCCTATTAAGTCTTACCGCAGCTAATCTCCATCCAACCTTATGAGCACATTTGAGTGGATTCATTCAGTGAGTAACAACGGGCACGTTGCTTTTCTTAATCCCGAATTCTTTCTGAGCGGCATTTAATTACTTTTCTTTTGGTGTAGCTTTAGTCCCTGAGACGCAAATTTAGACGGCAAGTAGACAACAAGTCTCAATGACACCTAAGAGGGAGCCTTCTGAGCACACAACGTGCCTTAATTTGCACTGTCAGGAAAGCGAAAAATAAAACAAAATCTATGTTATTGTAGACCACTGCACAGTAAGCTTTCTAAGAAAGTGAAACTGTAGACAACGAGTTTTTACCTAATTTACCCGCAATTTTTTCCCCCGTAATTTATAACAATGTTTCCACGTGGTCAGTGGAAGTTACCGAGGGCGCTACCTTGGCGCTTTTCTCCTGTTTTGTTACCTGTGCCAAAATCGACGGTTGTGAAGACATCGTCGACTTTGCCACACCTCACTTGCTCATCAGAGGGGCCGTCGGTGGTGTAGAGAATGAGATCGTTGCCCAGGTGACAGCGCACCAGATCCCTCAGGCGCGTTGTGTACGAGGAGTCGCACGTGCCATAGCTGCCGTATGTTTGCTTGAAGCTGCCGTATTCGTTCTCGATCTGCAGGAAGCAGCAGACGGCAACATACACCTGTCAGACGCCTCTCGATTTTTACTGTTCTGGCCTTTGACACCTTAGTGGAGTTGGAAGAGTCAAGCTCGTCGTAAGGTGACTGCCATTTCTGGCTCATATGACGAGTCCAGTTTGCCCTGTGTTCTGTGGCACTCTGCATGCGGTTTAAGGCAATTTGGGATTTGATTGGAGAAACTTTATTGACCTAAAAGATCATTGGGGTGGGATTAATGGCCCCCTTAACGGAGGGCGGCCTTGTCCACCCAGCCCGCAAGTTTGACTTGCGTGTTCTTGTCTGGGTCCTACACAAGCCAAAGCCAGGCCTACCGGGTGGGAGCCGGTAGAAGGTCTTTTGGAGGTGGATTTTCCTTACAGTCCCAAAGGCTGTGTTCATCGGTTACTATGTCACCACAATTGGGATCGATGGGTCGTTTGGTAATTTTAGACAGAAGAATGGGGGTCGGGACTATCCCAGTTTGGGCTCTACGTAGGTTCCTGGCTTGCTCGTTCAAAGCATTTCCTTGGTTTCCCGACAGATGGTAGCACGGGTACTAAATGTTGATTTTGGTACCAATTTTGAAAAAGAAAAGTCAGTTGAGCGGGTTATTTGGACGTTTGACCACGTAAGGTTGTTCTCTAGCCATAGCGTTTTTATTACGCCAGCATCACGTGGACGCATGGTACGTGGATCGTGATCACGTCGTCACTCACTCGCTTGACCCTGTGATGGGGAAGGTAAGTCGCCTACAGCGGCACTTTGAAGAACCTTGCGTACGTCGCCGCGAACGCGAGCACAAACGCAGTTTGCATGAAGGTCCAGAGTTGCAAACCGTTGAAGCAGAGCGACACAGTGTAAGGTGAAGGGGCCCTAACGTGTGAGCTGGCGATGAGACAACGGCACCAGGATCGGGAAGTGCGCTCCCACGAAGCCAAAGCCGTCGGAGACAGGAGAGCCACAATGGTGCTACTCGGGCGTTTTAGAGTCAGTTTAGTGCAAACCCGCTCCGCTCTGTGTGTTCGGCCAGCGACAGACAGTCGGTGATGCAGTGAAAATCGTGGTTAAATGCACGCTGAACCACATTATTCATCCGTTACATCACAGGGAGGCAGGGTTATATCCTTGCCACATGAAAAAAAATTAATGCCAGCCAGTGCTTACTGGCTCAAGTTTTAATCGTATTCGCGTGGTGCCGCGTGCGCCGATTTAATGACATTAGCTCTATCATTCGAAACTTACTGAGTTTGTCAGTCGTACGCCCGAGAAATACGTGCTCGCGTGACCATTTCACACGCAGAAAATCGTGTGACATTGTTTTAATAACAACTTCCTATCAAGCAGCAAATAGTTCATTGGTAACTTTTAGTCAGATGAGGCACCTCTATTGCAATTTCAATGCAAATTTCGCCATATTTACCGCAATTCCGACTTATGTGCTGACAGGAATTTTCTGCAAAATAATCTTAAAATTGCATTTGGGCTCAAATGACGAGATATTATGCTCGTGAGCACTGCTTACATCCAGATAAAGTTTCTCACTAGCCTGCAGACTTTATCGTCATCGTGACCTGTGTATAATGACATTAAATATGGACGTGTAGTATCGACTCCAAAAATAACGGCATCAACAAAATGTAGGCACTCGCTGTCCTTACTTGTTCGCGTATGGCATGGGCATTAAGCTACCATGTAATGCTGAAATTAGGGGCAATTTTGATGGTCAGCTGGTAATATTTCCTATACCACCATGCTAAAAAAATAGCCGAAAAAAATGCCGCGCTTGGCGCGCGGTCAATATGCGCCCTCTACCTGAACAGCGACAATGGGCCCTCCATTGGCGTAGAGGAGTGGGCGCAACAGTGGAAGGAGCTTGGAGAAGTACCTCTTCACGTACTCAAGGTAGGCTGAAAGATGAGGAAAAGAAAGAAGAAAGAAAAAAAAGCCGGGATGCTAGTTGAATCGGTCCATGAAAATACGCATTACAATTACATCTTACCTGGATCTCTACTCCTGAGTCCAATGGAAGCATTTTTTGACAGTAACCAGTAAGGAAACCCACCCTGCAAGGAGTGAGGATTGTAGATGAAACTTCACATTTATATCAATATAAAAAAATGTCACAAAAACAACAAACTTGTCCACTCACAGGCGTCAAACATCAAAGCCCTTAAGCATTATTTCTAATTCTATGTAAAATAAAATACCTCCTTCCCTTTTTCACTATAGCTACCGCACTCATCTAAACGCCGTCACGCATGAACCTATATCTGTGGCAAAAGTCACCGCTGCCAGAGCGGCAGCCATCCACCAGTGTGGCCCCATGCACTTCAGACACTGCAACTGTGGGATTGGAACTTCTGCGACACACTGTGAGCGCGGATCCGCACGCTTGTGCGTATGACTTCGCAGCAACTCGTACTTAGAAAGAAATACACTCCCGCCTTCCACAAGCGCAGAATAAAAGTTGTCCACTCCGTATGTTCTCGGCAAAATCTGGAGTGCACTGCGTTTCCTTGTGATCGCCAATGCGTGCGCTCTTAATCTTCGCGTTAGCATAGGTTATCGATAACATATGAAAATTATGTGAAAATAGAGGAACGGTATCCCGCGCTACCATGCCTGCGTTGTAGACTTAAGCGTGACAGAGGCCCACCGAGTAAGCAGTATACCTCCACCGCCACTAACCCCCTACACTTAATTCCTGTTTTCGTCATAATTTTAGACTGGCAACGAAGTCTCGTCCACCCACCAGGTCTCTTTCGGCGCAGATGTAGGGGCCAGGCCTGAGGAAGACGAGGAATCCGTGCTTCTGGGCCAGTTTCAAAAAGTGCACAATGTCCTGCTGTCCTTTGAAGACAAACTTGCCCTCTTCGGGCTCGTGGCTGCTCCATTCGACGTAGCTGCATTTGGCGCGATACACGCGGTCACAGCGTTGTTGCATGTTGAGCTTGTTTCGAAAACGTACTCTCCTTGAGACACAACTTAGCTTCCGACTGCAGAGGCAGTGCTCTTGGCTTATGTAGCAACTCTCCTCGGGTACAGTTGCGAGTAAAATGTTAGCACAAGTGATCGATCGCTGGAGCGAAATAATCTCCGTTCCCACGTCTCGGTTCACAAAAACGCCAATATAACAAAAATGAAAGGCTTAGCCAATCCTTAGTACTGCGGTGATTTACCAGAACGACATCACATGCAAATATTTTCTTTTTTTCCCGTCCAGTTGGTCGTCTGTCACGTGTGCTAATCTTTTTTACTCGGCCTGCTTTAGCTCCGTGTTGCGAACTTGATGTTGTTGGCTATAAAGTTGCTTTCATTGGTGATATATCGATGTCCAAAGACAATGCAGGGACGCATTGAACGGTTGGTGGCTGCCGCGCTAGCTGACGCCATCTATGATCTTCACTCTATACTCGGCTGCGTTTGAGTTGCTGCGCGAAATTACGAAGATGGCGTCATCCTCGTCGTCCACAGGAATGGGTCTTTTGTATCTGTAGTGTACAGCTCAAAATTCAGAGGGCGGCACACGCCCGGTAAATATAGACCGTACGAGAGACCGGGCAGGCCATAACTTCCCAAAACTTTCGGCTTTAGCCAAGAATCTCAGAGCATTCGAAACCTTAAGAATGGTATAAGCCAATTTCTTATAACGTTACGAATGTGTTTATACCGTGGCAGTGTGTTCCGAACACGAATGTTTGGGGTACCATCCGTAAAACGCACCCTGTTTTAGAAGTTGATAATTGTATAAGTAGTAATTCGAGCTTGAAACGCACAAGCGCTAAATTTTGCCGTAGCGAATTCTTTGGCCACACAACGCACGTTCTTTACCACGTAACGAAGTCTCACTGCATGGACGTTTATGAATTCCAGCCCGTGCCTTGACCCTATATTGACCCTGTGTCGTGAATTCGCGACATATTGTTTTCACGCCGTGTATTCAATGCTATTCGCAGTAATTACCGGCATCAAAGCGGCCGCCATTTTGTTTTCTGGAGCACTGCGAAAGGCCGCTGGAATTCCTGAAGAAGTTATCCCCTCCTTCTCCGACCAGTACTGCTGAAGCTACGCACTGGACAAGAAAATAGCGCACGTGACGTCACGCCAATACCCAGCTAGCGTCATCTGTTGGCCACATGTAACGAACACAGTGTAAGCCAATGCGGATATCTTTAACTTGTTGCTTTAGATAAGTGGAGATTTTGGCGAAATTATGTTCGAACGTAGTGATTATCACGGCCAAATCTTCCTCCTGGCTGCAAAATCTGACTTATGAGATGCTTGTAGCCAAAGATTGGACAGCATACCGTCTGGTCAGGAATTATGATGATTTGGAGTACTGGTCACTGACCAAGGTCAATAAGAATTAAAATTTTAACGTTTCGGGAACACTACGGCTCCCTTGTTCACTATGAGCCGTAGTGCTCCCGAAACGTCAAAATTTCTATCTTTATTGACTTCGGCCAGTGACCAATACTCATCACTATGATATGTTTTATGCGCCCACACCAACTGGTTCTGACAGCCATAGAAAATAAATGTATTTCACACAACATTTGAAAATTCCCGGGATGGTTTTGAGTATTTAGCGCCGCACGGCACGTGGGGAACCGATAAGATAAGAAATTGGTGGTGGTTTAGCACTGGTTAAACCTGGAGTGATGCGATAGCTACGATTGGCCGAGTGGAACTTGCTCAGTTCAATTGCAAAGTCCGTCCTTTCGCCTCTTCGTTTTGCTGGGCGTTCCTTCATCTTCGTCCTACTTGACACGGCGCATGCGCACAGCTGTGGCAGCTCGGTTCCGCGCCGCCGGCAGCAGCAGCTGCTCTGCACCACGTGGCTTGTCACGTGACCAACCACGTGACGAACCACTTGATCAGCCACGGCGCCGCGCCACTGGCAGCTGCTCCGCACCACGTGACCAACCACGTGACAGCGTGGTGGCGCAGCCATGGCGTGGTGCTGCCGCCGCCGCCACGTTGAAGGCTCGAAATGCTACAGTAATGTAACTATCGCTACAAAATTGGTGGTGGTTTAGCTCTGGTTACATCTGGAGTGACGCGATAGCTACAGCTGGCCGAGTGGAACTTGCTCAGTTGAATTGCAAAGCCAGTCCCTCGCCGCTCTGTTTCGCTGGGCGTTACTTCTTCATCTTCGTCCCACTTGACATGGCACATGCGCACAGCTGTGGCAGTTCGGTTTCGCCGGCGCGCCGCACCGCCGGCAGCAACAGCCGCTCCGCATCACATGACCAGCCATGTGGCTGGTCAGGTGACCAACCAAGTGACAGCGTGGCGGCGAAGCCACAGGGTGGCGGCGCCACGCTGAAGGCTCGAAATGCTACCGTAATGTAGCTATTCCTAAAAAAACCGTTTGTCCAGATTTCCTGGGCGCCTATAGTGATTGATGTCACCGTGGTCTCAAAAACCAGCGCTCTCTGGTGAAGCCATTTGGTGCCACTACGGGCAAATTTTGTGAAGAAAAAGGGGGCGCGAATATGCTACTTACAGCCAGCGTCTAATTACTAAATACTACGTCTCGTTTTCTGACAAATGTTGCAAGGAAAACAGGAACACATTTGTTGGATAAAAAAAAAACTGTTGAGCGTCTCTCCACCTTCGAATTGGTTCGAGGCCTTCGATTCGGACTAGGTGCACAAAATGAGAAGTGTTGCTAATTGTTAGCAGCGGTTTCTCAATTTTTTTCGGGGGGGGGGGGGCAAAATAAATTTCGAAATTGGCTCTCGATTATTGGATACATTGCCTCTCAGAATATGGAGGTAATCATTTTCTTATTCCTTCATTATTTGGGCAATAAAAAGTAAAACAGACACTGAGGACAACCCCATCCACCTTTAGTTCATCGTAAAAATCAATTTTATATATCTTTCTTGCTGTGTTGACATTAATCCATGAGCAAAAGGGCAATTTGTTGCTGGGAGAATTCCAGTCGAGTCAAGCTCCTGACTCCAATAGCTCGCGACGCTAGTAATTTGGAATCCTTTTCCACACTTTCCTGCGTTTTTTTGTTTGCTGTCCTACTGTTCTGATATAATTTCTGTTGTAATGGTTTCTTCGCAATGTTAATTGGCGCTGCCCTGCTAGTTGTTGAATAAATACATTTAACATAATATTATTTTTTTTTCCTGATATGCCACTAATCCTTGTGTACCACCTCCTCTTGTAATACACTCGTAATGATTGCCTTAATGATTGATTGGCCAAACGGTCGGAGCGCTGCCTCCGGCTGACATTTTACATTGGGGGAAAATGAGAATAAATAACTTTAAGGAAGAAGGCAGAAGGAAAAGAGTGACCGGTGCCAATGTGTGACAGTGTTCATTACGCGCAGCAATTAACGGTTGCTTGGACCACGCGATCGGAACACTAGAATGCTTAGATTAGACTCACGTCTGTATCGCGTTGAGGCCGGCGGCTCTCATGGTTGCCAGCCTGTCGT
Source organism: Amblyomma americanum (assembly GCA_030143305.2). NCBI lineage: Eukaryota > Metazoa > Arthropoda > Arachnida > Ixodida > Ixodidae > Amblyomma > Amblyomma americanum. Next base: position 23,956 of record JARKHS020004450.1, read on the forward strand.
TCCACTGCTGCCTGAGAGTCCTGAAGTAGTCGATGGATCCGCCTACGATTTGTATCGGCTTGCCATCCTTCAGGAATCGGTTTTGCTCGTAGTCGATCACGAAGGACTTCGACTTTTTGACCCAACAGATGTAAAAAGAAAAGGAAAAATTGTGATACCAATGACGATATCACGAGGCTCTAGTTAGCATTAATGCAGTGACATTCTTTGAATAGATCTTTTCAGTTCCTTCGATCGGCTTGTAAATTTCTCTTTCCTTCAGCTTCTAAAACAGCTCAAGGACATTGATTTTGCGATGCTGACTTGCGCGTTCCATAGTAGAGAAAGTAAAGTTATCTGTTCCGTGGTTAATTATAGGGGCGCGGAGCACACAGAGTCTTTTCTAGTCGAGAGCAGATTGAATTTCTGAGGAAAACTGGACATTATTAGCACGTTGTAATTATTATTATTATTATTATTATTAGCACTTTATTACTAAGAGAGCCAAACTTTAAAATATAAGCTAATGCTTTCTGAAATAAGTTATTTATCGTGCTCTTTTAATGGTCAAAAAGTGTGTTTCAATACAGAATATTGTATGTATATTAAAAGACAGCTAAAAACTCGATATAGAGGGCAATTATTTCATGCAAGTTTTATTCTTAAACGTCGATCCTATGGTTGTTTCTGGGCGTGTCGGTGTTTGTACGGCAGCTTAAGACGCGTTTCTTGCTTAGAAAATTGAATTTATAAATTTTCCTGACCCTGTATCCAAACTCACGACGTCTACACCGAAAAGAATACCATTATCACACTTTTGAGGTGAAAGACGATGTAGTCTAGGGTCTTAAGTGCGCCACAAGAAAAGTGCGTCGACGCAGCGCGGTTCACCTGCGCAGTCGGTCGTGTGTGAATGGCGACACTCGTATTTTATTTTTTTTTCAGCTTTTTCTAGTACATAAAAACTCTATTTCGCAGAAAGTAGCGTTTTTGCAGTTATAATGCCGTGCCCTATCGATACGGTTCAAGATCTGTTCGTTCCATAGAGTTTCTTACTATTAACTAGAGGGAAAGCTGGCGCCCCACCTATGGGAGTTTGCATGGAGCTTCCTCGAGACCACCTGTACCACTATGGGCGCTCTAAGCATCATGGGGCGGAGAGCTACCAACTGCAGAACTACAACTTTTGGCCAAAAAATAATGAAAAAACAAACGTTGTTCTATAATCAAGAATGTCCCATCATTCAACATCCTGTCTCTAAATCGTAACAAACGGGCAGAAAAGCTTGTAAATACAAAGTTTGCCCAAAATAAGCGATGGCTTGTTCTCCTATTGGCCAGGCATTGCAGACCACAAAAGCCAATATTTCGTGCTTAACAGGCGCACTTTTAAAAAGAAATATGTTTTAAAAAATGTTGTCGCTTCAACATTTTAAAAGGTTTTTCCACAGCATTTCGGAAAACAAAAACCTTTTATTGGCGTCGTGTGCGGTTGCGTTTTCGCTACTATGGCTTTTGCACACTACTTTTACGCCGAAGTCGTCTGCGCGCGGAGCGCTCCGTGGGTACGCAATGGGACATCTCAGTAACGCCACTTTGTGTTCCTGATAAAAAACCTACTGTCCCGCACCAAGTAGCTCATCGCCCCATGATGCTTTGCGCGCCCATGGAGGTTCAGGTGCAGCGCCGCCAGCTTTCCCTCTAGTTAATAGTAAGAAACTCTATGGTTCGTCCTCGCTGTGCCTTTAAGAACAATTTTGTATCCCCCGCGTATTGGTGAGGGGTTTGATATACCAAAAATAGGTTTTGCTCATATACAGAAGGGCCGGAAACAATTTATAATCAATCGATCACATATGCAATCACCAGTAAATATATACTATAGCAGATGTATCCTGCCCATACTCATCCATATATTAGTCCGAAACTTCGACGCTAAAGAAAAATGGCTGGCGGTTTAGCATCGTAAAGCAAGAAATGTTGTGCGGAAGCACAGGTTTTTGCAGGTGGACACCACCGCCACGCACAACCCCCCGTCAAAAGCACACAGCCTAAGGGGCTTGCTTGTGAGGGCTGCAGCCTGCCTCGTAATGCATCCTCAGCGACTGTAATTTCTCAAAAGAGGGATGTCTTCATATCATTAATTTTCCCAAGCTATGGAATGTTACACGTGCTAGGGAGCTCCTCTAAACAGCACAGAAGCAAATCCCGTGGGCTGTATACTTTTTTAGAGGGCTGTACCTGAAAGCGCGAGTGAGGTTTCCACTGATCCAGGATGCCAGTTAAGCGCGTCTTCTACTTTTTCATCGTCAATGCCAATTTACCCAACGTACGCCGGCAGCTTATGCTCCAGTGCAGCGTTTCTGCGGCAATCTTTTCAACGCCGACGCGTTTTGCTCTGTAGTGCCATGTTTCTGCCGCAACGTTGTCCACGCCAACGCATGCAGAGCACATCTCTCTCTGGCACTACCGCCACATGTAGCTCGAAGCACGACTATTAGTTTGATAGTTGTATTAGTTAATGAAGAGATGACGTGGAATGCGCAGCGCGAGAGTGTGTTGCATTTTAGCGCCAAGTGTGCTCGGCTGCGGAAGTAGCATGGTGCTCTCGTTCAGTGGCCGGCGAAGCTTACCTGTTCCCACCGCCGCGGGTTCGAAACCCAGTTGCGGAAATTATACTTTTATTTATTCCTTTTGCTTGGCACAAGCCCACAAACATCGCAAGGTCTTCCTCGGGGTTTATCCACCGGAATAGGGTTTTCGCACTAAAAGCGTGAAAATAGATAAGGAGAGCGCAGCGAGCGAACTTGTAAACATTACAGGTACAATATCTGTTCAAGCTGAGTTATTTTCACAGCCGCTTTCCACTGGAACTCTATTGCAGGAGATGAAAGCGGCGAATATTATTTTGGATCGCAAAAGGGCCCAGAATTCAAACACCGCCGTAGGGCTTTTGAGGTGATGATTGAGAAGTGAAAACAAATAATTTCGGCACGCGCACTCTTACTTGAGGGGCACACAGCGCATTAGGAGGACACCTAGAAAGAAACTTCAGAATCACTTTTCACTTATCAACGTTCCGGCCTCTGAAGGTTCTTTTGACTTTGTCCCCTAAGCACTCTGACTTGCAAGTGCAAATAGGTTAACACTTTTCACTCAACATCTAAAAACTCCGACATTAGGAAGTCTAGAAAAGTATAAAAGAGGTCTAAATGTCGACATCGGTACGAATAACTGACTACGGTACGTGTAGTCTTTGCTGTAGAGATGCAGAGACGCAGCGACACTACGAGAAGTGCTTCGCCATTTGTTGTCTATAATCTTGCCGCTGTATCTAATCTTTCGCCACATCTTAGGCCGTACATTAAGCCCCTATAGTGCAGAAACGTACACTATCGGCTGACAAGCAAGCAAGCATAATAAACCTCGGATGTGTTTTTTCTAGAGAAATGCTTTTCATGGAAAAGTGTCAGGTTCGTTTTACCAAAGACCCTAGTCTCAGGAATGATCGAGTCGCTTTGCGAGGCATTATGGTCTGGAAGAAGGTTTCCCATTATTCGTACTTACGGTTCGAGCGATCATGGGTGGGGCCAGCAACGCCAATGCAAGAAGTATGGAGATTGGAAAAAACTCCATCCCAGAGGAAAGCAAGCCGCCTGCGCTCTCCTTCAACAGTAGCCGAGAAAACCAGGAAGCCGCGCTCTGTCAGCCTGTCTTATCGATGCCCCGCTCTTCCCCTTACCTTTGACATTTTCAGAAGCGCTAAAACACCGAGGACGCAGAGGGAACAGACAGGGACGAGCGCTACTTCCAACTGTTTATTTCGTAAAACCGCAAGTGCTTTAAACAGTTCTCGAACGCTTTTATGACACGGCAGTAAACTACACGTGCGAGAATACACAGTATAGCTACCGAGACTAAAAGAACCAAGGAGATAAGTGCACGATTACGTTGATACCCTGAGGAAGGCAAGTTCTTTTTTTGACAATGAAATGGACGGTGAGCTTACACAAGTGCTACCCAGTGATGCTATGTTCTGTGCTTCTATAATCTCTCGGGTTAGTTGATCACGACTACGTCCGATGATGTGGCACTGATTTAACAATGGAGCACAATTGCGGCACTTACTGCAGTGAATGGCTAGGTTGCTTCCGTAGGAATTTTTAACATTGTTGTTGTGCTGGCGTAGCCGGTCATTGAGACAACAGCCCGTTTGCCCGACATACTTTTTGCCACAAGATAGAGGGATGCAGTACACAACACAGTCTACACAGTCCACGTACGCTGTTTGGTGTTTGATACCACATAATTGTTTGCCAGAAGAGTAGGGTTTCGTCAGCTTGCAAAGCTTGTTTAGCTTGTTAGGGGCCGTGAAAACAACTCTAACATCTGCTTTCTGCGCTACCTTTTTTAGGTTGTGTGAAACAGTGTGCACGTAAGGGAGCACAGCAACCTTTTTTCTCTCACTAGACTTATTTGCGATTTCGTCGCGACCGTTCAGGTTCCTAAGGACGCGTTCTGCTACCGAGATCTGAAGTGGAACCGGGTAACCAGCGGCGGATAACCGGTTCACTTGTTTATGAAAACTACGGGGCATGCAGTGGTGGCAAGATTTCGTCAATGCATTCCTGAAACAAAGTGCAATCACTCCTCGCTTAACCAGCTTAGAGTGGGCGGAGCGGAAAGCTAAGAGGGGTTTATTGCCGCGAGGTTCGTAGCTCCAGCAAACGTGGTTGTCGGCGAGTGAGAAGTTTATATCGAGGAAGCGGATTTCCCCGCCAGATGGTAGTTCATGGGTTAGTTTTAGTGGGCTGAGATTATTCTGGAAGGCTACTAAAGTCTGGCTAGCTTCGTGTTGAAGGGCTTTCTGGTCACAGTCAATGAAAACTAAAAAATCATCCACAAATCTAAACACCTTAAAAACCTTTGACCCCTCCAGGTACCGCTGGAGGGCTCTGTCATGGTAGCTTAAAAACAGATCGCTGAGCACCGGTGCTATACAGGAGCCTATACATACACCTTCCTTTTGTAGGAAGGGTTGGTTGTTCCAGGAAATAAAAGTATTTTTCAGGTAAAACTGCAAAAGTTCAAGAAAGCCACTACATGAAACCCCGGCATCATTTTGGAAGGGGACAACACCGAAGTGGTCGATGCTGTCTTGAACATATTCTAGTAAAGAAGCATGTGGCAGTGAGTAGTATAAGTCTTTAACATCGATTGAAAAGGCCTGAAGGCTCTTGTCGGGATGGGATGAAACAAAGTCTATTACTTCTTCTGAGTTCTTAACCACAAAGGGGTCGTCAATGCTTAGCAGATTTAGCTTTTCTTGAAGAAACAAGGCCACACACTTCTGCCACGCCCCATTCTCTGAAATAATCACCCTTAAGGGCACGTCAATCTTATGCGTTTTAGCACTGAAAAAAACATCGAGGTGGTTCCGCGGACAATTCTGAATGCCCCTGGTTAGTTTATCTAGGCTGAGCCTGGTGCACAATTTTTTCGCTTCGGTTTTCCGCCTAGAGAGCGAGATCTCTGGAGGCTATCTCCGCCACCTTCAATTCCCACGGTGAGATCTCGCTCTCTAGGCGGAAAACCGAAGCGAAAAAATTGTGCACCAGGCTCAGCCTAGATAAACTAACCAGGGGCATTCAGAATTGTCCGCGGAACCACCTCGATGTTTTTTTCAGTGCTAAAACGCATAAGATTGACGTGCCCTTAAGGGTGATTATTTCAGAGAATGGGGCGTGGCAGAAGTGTGTGGCCTTGTTTCTTCAAGAAAAGCTAAATCTGCTAAGCATTGACGACCCCTTTGTGGTTAAGAACTCAGAAGAAGTAATAGACTTTGTTTCATCCCATCCCGACAAGAGCCTTCAGGCCTTTTCAATCGATGTTAAAGACTTATACTACTCACTGCCACATGCTTCTTTACTAGAATATGTTCAAGACAGCATCGACCACTTCGGTGTTGTCCCCTTCCAAAATGATGCCGGGGTTTCATGTAGTGGCTTTCTTGAACTTTTGCAGTTTTACCTGAAAAATACTTTTATTTCCTGGAACAACCAACCCTTCCTACAAAAGGAAGGTGTATGTATAGGCTCCTGTATAGCACCGGTGCTCAGCGATCTGTTTTTAAGCTACCATGACAGAGCCCTCCAGCGGTACCTGGAGGGGTCAAAGGTTTTTAAGGTGTTTAGATTTGTGGATGATTTTTTAGTTTTCATTGACTGTGACCAGAAAGCCCTTCAACACGAAGCTAGCCAGACTTTAGTAGCCTTCCAGAATAATCTCAGCCCACTAAAACTAACCCATGAACTACCATCTGGCGGGGAAATCCGCTTCCTCGATATAAACTTCTCACTCACCGACAACCACGTTTGCTGGAGCTACGAACCTCACGGCAATAAACCCCTCTTAGCTTTCCGCTCCGCCCACTCTAAGCTGGTTAAGCGAGGAGTGATTGCACTTTGTTTCAGGAATGCATTGACGAAATCTTGCCACCACTGCATGCCCCGTAGTTTTCATAAACAAGTGAACCGGTTATCCGCCGCTGGTTACCCGGTTCCACTTCAGATCTCGGTAGCAGAACGCGTCCTTAGGAACCTGAACGGTCGCGACGAAATCGCAAATAAGTCTAGTGAGAGAAAAAAGGTTGCTGTGCTCCCTTACGTGCACACTGTTTCACACAACCTAAAAAAGGTAGCGCAGAAAGCAGATGTTAGAGTTGTTTTCACGGCCCCTAACAAGCTAAACAAGCTTTGCAAGCTGACGAAACCCTACTCTTCTGGCAAACAATTATGTGGTATCAAACACCAAACACCGTACGTGGACTGTGTAGACTGTGTTGTGTACTGCATCCCTCTATCTTGTGGCAAAAAGTATGTCGGGCAAACGGGCTGTTGTCTCAATGACCGGCTACGCCAGCACAACAACAATGTTAAAAATTCCTACGGAAGCAACCTAGCCATTCACTGCAGTAAGTGCCGCAATTGTGCTCCATTGTTAAATCAGTGCCACATCATCGGACGTAGTCGTGATCAACTAACCCGAGAGATTATAGAAGCACAGAACATAGCATCACTGGGTAGCACTTGTGTAAGCTCACCGTCCATTTCATTGTCAAAAAAAGAACTTGCCTTCCTCAGGGTATCAACGTAATCGTGCACTTATCTCCTTGGTTCTTTTAGTCTCGGTAGCTATACTGTGTATTCTCGCACGTGTAGTTTACTGCCGTGTCATAAAAGCGTTCGAGAACTGTTTAAAGCACTTGCGGTTTTACGAAATAAACAGTTGGAAGTAGCGCTCGTCCCTGTCTGTTCCCTCTGCGTCCTCGGTGTTTTAGCGCTTCTGAAAATGTCAAATCTGCACCAACTAGCCCGATCCGCTACCCTTCCCCTTACCCTACCGGCCGTTCTCGCCTCCTAACCTCTTTTCCCTCCTCTCTTATCGTGAGCTGTACTTAAGCACGTCCTCTGATTCTGCTCACAAAAGTCCAAGGCCTATTCATGGATCGGGTGTCCTTTTTGAGCTTTGCTAGGCATCGCAAGCGCTGGCGTAATGTGCTGCAGTCACGACTTTTTCCATGAAAAAAGAATAAAAAATGAACTTAAAGATAAATTGCTTATGCTTCTTTCGAGGCTGCACCTGCCGGTCGAAGAGCACCTGCCAAAGGCAGAGTGCTAACGTTGCAAGGCGTTCTGTATTGCAACTACCTTCCTATGCACGAAACTGCTACGAAGAGCGGTAGATACGAAGGCTGACTCTGTTATCTTCTTTTATGGTGATAAAATCTCTGCTTGTTTGTATGCGCTCAATTTGAATGGAATTGCAGCCAGAGGTATGTTCCAGAATAATGAACATGTTAGCGCACAGTTTCAGCTTGTGTTCTATGATCAATAACTTTTCTTTTGGAACGTGAGAAGGAAACGCGACAAGTAGATGTACAGTGTTCAACCCCACAAAAAGCACTGATGACATTGAGCCAGAAATATATGGCGTAGCGACGATGGTTAGCGCGATAGTTTTCGTTAGTTATACGCCGTCGATGCTCAAGAGCCTAAAGCTATTCTTTCAAGGAAGACAATGTCTTGTTCACAATGCCTAGTATGGTGCGCAGACTTCAGAAATATGAGACCCAGCTGTTTTATTTTACCAATGTGTGCTCATGCGCTTAAAAGCGGCGATATCCAGACATCACCCAAGCTCTTGCATAGTGGGGAAGTTATCGCATAGTCTCACCCGAACGCCTGAAGTCACAATTATACAGTTAATACAGCGAGCTAAGCCAGTAACCGCTTTGAATATCGCCGTTGACCCATGGATTCTAAACTCCGCCCACAACAACTTTGGCCGACTGCACCATACAAGAAATAATTTGCCCTACTATAGTGCACAGAGCTATCTTTTGCTCGTTTTATTGTTTACTGAAACAAACTACCTCTCTCCGTTATTAATTGAGTGCGAGCGTGTCTGACCGGGCTAATTTGTGATTCATGGAAGCGAAAGACGGCGTAATTTTTTCGTCCAGCGCTTTGGTGTTCCTCCTGCCTCGAGTCCTTGTCTTTAAAGTTGCGCTGTTTTTTTTTTCATTTTTCGGTGCCATTATCGCTGTGTAACTTGTGCTCTGATTTCGATATTTCGATAATAAGTTTTTATCCCGTGGGAGGTTGCCTTAGTTCCTTTATTCCGTTCACTTATCTGTTCTGCCTTTTCTTTCGTCTGTTTTCATTTTAGTTTTTCCTTCAATGAGGCAAATGTGTTTTATGCTGTCACGCATTCCTCCAATCAATCAATCAATCAATCAATCAATCAATCAATCAATCAATCAATCAATCAATCAATCAATCAATCAATCAATCAATCAATCAATCAATAAATCAATCAATCAATCAATCAATCAATCAATCAATCAATCAAAGGAAAACAAAGCAAGTAAATAAATAAATCAATAAACAAATAAATAAATACCCCCACCCCTAGCATGCACTAGGAGGCGTAAGCAGCGCAGGAGTGCTTAATGTGGCGGGTGCATCTTAAAGCATGAATAAAACCCTTCGGATCTGCAGGCAGGAAGGAAGGCGAATGCGATAGAGGTGAACACGCGAGATGAAGTCACGTACGGATAGTTTTAAACGTGTGAACTAATTTCCCGCCCATGTGGTAAGCTACACGCGGTTCTGGGCGGAGGCGATAGATGGCATCACTTCCTCTCTGAACGAAATGAAAAAGGTTAAAGCGGGCATGGAAACTCGCGACAATATCGTACAGCGGCAGGAGAGTCAGCTAGAGCGATCCGGAGGCCAACAGATGGAATTAGGAAGCGAACGTTTGGGGCACAGGAGAGTTCTGGTGGTCGGGGACTCGAATGTAGCGAGGGTTGAGGGAGTCGTTCTGACGGCAGTGAAGGCAGACAGGCGGGTGCAGGTGGAGGCTCAGTCGGGAAAGTGCATGGTGGATGCAATGGCCAGAGCCCGGGAGGTGGTGGTGGGTAGCATGGATGGCGAACACCTTGTGGTCATCCATGCTGGTCTCAATGATGTACTGCAGGGGAGGAGCCAGAATCTTGAGACGCAGTTGGAGGTGGGGATGCGTAGGCTTAGAGAGGCCTCTGAGAGTGTGCATGTGACCATATGCACAATCCCAGAGGTCCAGAGGCAGGCTCGCGAAACGGAAAGGAGGGTCGTGGAGACTAATCGGGTAATTAGGCTATTGAGTCGACGACTAAGATACGAGGTGATGGAGGTCAACAGGGAAGTGTACGAGGTTAGGCCCCACCCTTTTGCACAGGATGGCATCCACTACGGTGGTGCCACTGGCAAGAAGGTGGGTAGTAGGATAGGTCGCCAGGCAACAGCTTTTTTGGGGGGACACAGAGCTCTGAATGAACCAGTGTAGAGAAGGAAGAATTAAGATCAAACGGACAATGGAACCATAGGGGAAGAAAGAGACGCAAGCGCCAGGGCCAAGTTAATTCAGATATAGGTTTCATTAACATGCAAGGTGGCAGGAATAGACTGAAATGGGAGGAAATAGAAGAACAGTTAAGACAGGAGGAATTAATGGTATATGGTTTAGCGGAAACACATCTTAGAGACATGGAGCAACCACCCTGTAACCCAGACTACGCATGGGAATATTGCAATAGAACCGAGGGCAGCAGAAAGGGAGGTGGAATTGGGGCATTCATTCATAAAAGTATGAATTTTCAAAGGGTTAGACTGGGATGCAGGGAACATTTATGGCTAAAAGGAACAGTGGCAGGCAAGCAAACACTCCTTGGCTTTGTATACCTGTGGACAGGGGTTAATGCCAAAGAGGAAAACAGGAAAATGTTAGAATGTATTGCAAGCGACATTGATGAGCTAGGAGGACAGGGCGAGATAATTATATTAGGCGACATGAATGCACACATAGAAGACCTGGATGGGTACACGGATTCGACAGGAAGCATGCTGCAGGACATGTGTGACAGGCATGATTTAGTTGTATGCAACAGCACCGAGAAGTGTGAAGGGCTCATAACATGGGAGGCGGGGAGTCTGCACTCGACGATAGATTATGCACTAATGTCACAGAGGATGTATAACAGATTAGGGGTAATGAGCATAGATGAAGATGGTTCCAGAAGTATAGGTAGTGACCACAAGCGTATCAAGTTGAGCTTCAGAAGAAAAAGCAATGTAGGACTGAATCAAGATAAACAATCAGGGGGAAATTTTTACTCAGAAAAGCAATTGGAAGTATCAGCCAAACAAATCGAGAAAGTAATTTTTGAGGATAGTGAAACAGAATGGACTTATACCAAATTAACTCGATTACTGGAGCTAGAGCTAGCTAAGGTGGGAGTAAAGCTAAAAGGGAAAAGATGCAAACCCAAGAGTTGGTGGGATGAGGAGGTCAAGAGGGCAATAGAAAAGCGCAAGGAAGCATCCAGGGAACACAGATATTCCAAGAAGAGGGGGGAACCAAAACCCGAAGTAGACAGAAAATGGGATACCTTCATAAAGTGTAGAAGGGACGCATCCTATTTGATTAATGAGAAAATTCGAAGAAAGGGTGCCCAATGGATGTCAAAAGTAAATAAAAAGGATAGAAAAGCAGCCCAAAAATTCTGGAAACATCTAAATGCAATGAGTAATAAAACTAGGCTAGAACAAAGGTTTATTGTTACAGATGAGGGTATTCGACTAGAAGGGGATGAAGCAATAAAACACATAGGAACAAGGATGACGGAAAAATTTTCAGCACAGCACGTGGTACATAATTTATCGAAGGAGGATAGACCGGTTACAGCAATAGCTTCACTTGAGCAAGGAGAGTGGGAAAGGGCAGAGAAGAAGGTTCCTAGTGGCACATCAACAGGACCAGATGGTATCCCGATTATGTTGATAAAGAAGTTAGGACCAAAATCCAAGCAAACATTAATACAGGTAGTGAACAAAATGATAGTGGATGAGAAAGTCCCCGATGAATGGCGATTAAGTAGAATGAACATGATATATAAGGGAAAGGGGGACAAAGCAGACGTAAGTAACTATCGCCCCATAACAGTGACGTCTGTGGTTTACAGGGTGGTGATGCAAATTATAAAGGATAGACTGCAGGCTTGGGTGGAGAACGAGGGGGTGCTAGGGGAACTACAGAATGGGTTCCGGAAACAAAGGAGGTTGGAGGACAATCTATTTTCATTGACACAGTGTATAGAAATTGCGGAAAAGGAACATAGGCCCTTATTGCTAGCATTTCTGGATATTAGGGGAGCCTATGACAACGTTACTCAGGAGCATTTGTGGGACATATTGGGCACATTGGATGTGGAAAATGGAGTAATTAATCTTTTAAAAGATATATATAGAGGTAACAGAGTGCTCATAAAATGGGAAAAAAATGTATCAGGGCCTGTAGAGATACAGCGGGGGCTTAGACAAGGATGTCCTCTGTCCCCTTTGTTGTTCATGTTGTACCTGCAAGGTTTGGAGGCCAAGCTAGAGGGGAGCGGACTAGGTTTCAACCTATCTTTTTTCAAGCAAGGGGAATTGATTAAACAGACATTACCGGGACTAATATATGCGGACGATATAGTGATAATGGCTGACAACAAGGAAGACCTGCAGAAGTTGTTAGACATATGCAGTACAGAGGGAGATAGATTAGGCTTCAAGTATAGTAAGGAAAAATCTGCAGTCATGACATTTAATGAAGAGGGCGGCGAGCATAGAATACAGGAGTTCGTGCTAAAGGTAGTGAATGAGTACAAGTATCTTGGGGTGTGGATAAATAACAGTGTTGAGTATCTGACAGAGCATGAAAAATATGTAATGAATAAAGCTAGTAGGAATGCAGCTGTCATGAAAAATAGGGCACTGTGGAATTACAATAGGTATGAGGTGGTAAGAGGGATCTGGAAAGGGGTGATGGTCCCTAGCCTGACCTTCGGGAATGCGGTCCTGTGTATGAGGCCAGATGTTCAAGCAAGGCTGGAAATTAGGCAACGGGGAGTAGGGAGGTTAGCTTTGGGAGCACATGGCAATACACCAAATCAGGGGGTACAGGGTGATATGGGATGGGCGTCTTTCGAGAGCAGAGAGGCTAGCAGTAAGATAGCATTTGAGGAACGATTGAGAAGGATGGAGGAAAAGCGGTGGGCTAGGAAAGTTTTCAGATACCTGTATATAAAGAATGTTGACACGAAATGGAGAAAGCGAACTAGAAAATTGACAAGCAAATATCTGGACAGCAGTAAGGGGGCAAATCAGCAATTATCGGTTAAGAAAAAGGTTAAAGGAACAGAGAGAGCTTTGTGGAAAACAGGGATGCTGACGAAATCGGCACTAGAAACATACCGGACCTTTAAACAGGAAATTGTCAAAGAAAATATCTATCATAATTGTAGGGGAAGTTCTTTGTTGTTTGAGGCCAGGACTGGAGTTTTGCGGACTAAGAAGTATAGAGTCAGGTACCAGGAAATAGACACTTTGTGCATTGCGTGCGGAGAGGAGGAGGAAACGGCTGAACACTTGATACTTTTCTGTAAAGGGCTTCACCCTACAGTGGAAGGCAGCGGAGCTGACTTACCCAAGGCATTGGGGTTTAGGGATAGTGAAGGGAAAGTGGATTTTAAGAGGTTAGAAGTAACCAAGCGAAGGTTATCTGATTGGTGGCTAAAAGCAAGACAGGAGTAAAATTTCACAAGACATGGCTAGGTGGCTTGAGCCACCGCCCGATGTAAAGGGTTCAGCCGTATCCATCCATCCATCCATCCATAGACCATGTGCCAGAGGTTTTGGAGATATTTCATTCTGGGTGGTAGTACAGCACGAAACAGACCAAAGACAAAGTAGAAGACGACATAGACGACGCTGACTCGCAACAAATTTTTTTTGTTGCGAAATACACATTTTATACATCATACTCATGTGACACTCAAGAGCCTAGAGAACTTGCACAAAGCATTTTCATACTTTATCACCTCATCTGCCACGTGGTGAACCACTGTCAATAACCGAGCCGTTCTCTCTCCCCCCCCCCTCCCTATTTTGAAATGTGATAATGCTGCCAAGCATAGTAACTGCTGATACACCAACGTATTTTGGTGTTTGTGTCACAAGCATCGAATTCGGTTATCTTGCAGCTGGTGTCATGACATGCGATATCATTGACCACATGCCATTCTTTTGCCCAATTTATGTCTTAACGAAAAAAAATAAAGAGAAGCACTGCACCTTACTTGCCCGCACAATGAACGAATAAAAACGGGAAAATTTCTGTTCCTTTTTCAAGCAAGCAAACGGGATTCATGTATTTAAAGGCAGCAACCGTCAAACAAGGCTTCAAAGTTTTTTTGAGCAATTTCTTGCATATCATATTACTCGTTTTCCTGTCCAGAAAAGTAGAGCTAAGCACACACACACACACACACACACAAAAAGAGGAAACCTTGGGTAACAAAAAGAATCTTGCAAAAGAGTTAAAGATGGGCATAAAAGCATCATGCCTTAACACAAAGCCATATGCTTCCGCTTTGCATAGATCGACTAGAAAAAAAAATATTGAGGAAGAAATTGAATTCGGACCTGAAGAAAGCGAAATCAGATTCTTTTCAAAACGAGTTTCTTCAGATTAAAGGATAGCAGAGGAAAATTTGGGCTCTGATTATCCAGCTTATGAGCTGAAATCAAACTGGCGATAGTGTAAAATAAATCTTAATAAACCTCGAGTATGTGGCTGGCCAAGAACTGGGAAATCAAGTGAATAGGTGCCTCATAGACAGGTGTCAGTATGCAAAGAAATAAGTAAGGTTGCTGTCTTAAAGGTAGAAGTTTGCCGGGATCTGCTATGCTTTTGCCGTACACTACTGCCGAAAGTGAGATAATAATCGTGAACCTAGAAAAATGACGCAGAAAAGTCTTGGCAATGAAATACACCGAACTTGTTATGAACCCTATGCCAAAGCTAATTGTTAATGCGATGCTTCAACTTAGAGAATATCCTGATGAATTAAATATGGCCGAAATCACACGCGCATACAAAGGCGGTGGAATATTAGAAATTATTAACTACCACCCGATTTCTGTCCTACCGCTTTCCTTTAAGGCATTTGAGAGGGTCGTATAACGAGCAGCTGGCTTCTTTTTGTGAGAAACAGCAGATAAATACTCCGCATGGTACGGCTACCGATATAATTAACGAAAATGGCACTGATTCATATTAAATATGTCGAAAAATATGGTGACCAAACTTTTCACCCTTGGTTTATTTTTGGACCTATGAAAGTCATTTCATGTCGTGCAGCATATTATCTTGCTAAAGAAGCTTGACATTTAGGTGCGCGCGCATTTACATTGAGTTTAAATAAAAATCACCTGAGTGATCGCTATCAGTTTGGTAACGTTCACGGCATATCATCTAGTAAAATGAAAATCTTATACCCTGTTGCGCAGAGCTCCTTTTTAGGCCCGGTTTTATTTCCGGTCCGCATTAATGATATTACTTCAATAACTAGGTATGCTAACATCGTATTGCATGCTGACGACATCAGTATTTTCTGCTAGGTCAAACAAAAAAACATGAAAAAAAGGCTAATGTATAGCTCTTTAAACCAGCACTGTGGCTGTTCAATCACCAAGTGAGTTTAAATACAAGTGAAACAACGCACAAAATTTTCAAGCCAGTAAAGAGACGAGATTATGCCACTATAAATATGAGCTGGGACGTAACTTTGATATATAGCTAAAAGAACACAATTTTTGTTGTATGTAGTTCAGCGAAGAACTTCCATGTGCCATGCATGTTAATAAATTAAAAGGTGGCTTGAAGCATTAACTGGTAGCATTTATAAAATCCGGAATCTCAAACATGCCTTGGTAAAACAGGTCCTATATTATTCTATTCTTTAACCCCAGGATGAGGTATATAATATTAGTCCGAGGAACCAACACAGCTTATATTTATATCATATTATCACCTGTAGAAAAACAAGGTGTTGGGAATGTGTGGCAATCATACAGGCACTAGACATAACGTACAAATCGGTTTTGTTTTCACCAAATACAATATGCTAAAAGCAAACTGGGTATTTTATTCCAAACCAAGCAGTACATCTGTAAAAGCGAACCGCAAGTTCCTACTCGGAAGTACTTCATCACATACCGAATTCCCGATCCTAAATTGATGCCTGCCATAAGAACGAATTACGACCGCCAAGCTATAACTTTTCAGTGTACTGAGCTATTAAACGGATCTTAAAAATCCATCTATTCTAACATGATCTTCAATGTTTTTAAGGGTGAATGTAGAAACTTTTTGGTCACTTCAGGTGTTTCATCTTCATTTGATACTTTGTGATCCTATTTATAATCAGCCGCCGCAGTTGCTCAGTGGTTATGGCGCTTGGCGGCTGGCCCGAAAGACGCGGGTTCGACCCCGGCCACGGCGGTCGAATTTGGATGGCAGAGCGAAATTCTGGAGGCCTGTGTACTGTGCGATGTCAATGCACGTAAGGAGGCCCAAGTGGTCGAAATTTTCGAAGCCCTACACTACGGCGTCCCTCATAGCGTGAGTCGCTTTGGTCGTTATAAACACCCATAAACAAAACCAAACCATTTGTAATCAGGACTTATAACACCAATTGTGTGCAGGCACTAAATCTGATTGTTTCCGTGGTATGTTCATGGAACGCGTAGCTAACGCTTACGACTAGATAAACTGCTGCTTGGTCTAGTTTGGGTTTAAGCTTCGTTGTGTTGATTTCATACTTCCTGATGCTTATCTTTACTCTTTGCCCATGGACGTGAAAAATGCTGCTAGATGTCTTTTTTTCTTTTGCGTGATTGCGGCTTTGCGTCGCCTATGTTTGATATCTTTGTATAGAGCGATGCGAATTTCACATTTTATAATTATGTCTACTTTCTGCGATATTTTTTAATACTGTCCCAGCTTTCATGCCGCCGAGTGTGGTTCAGCGAATGAGAAACCTTGTACGAAGGGCCAAGGCTTCGTCAGGCTTTTTTAACCTTTTGCCTTGGCTTTCTCTTAGACACTTCCTGAGGAACAAATAAAGGAAAACAAGCGATGGGATTCGAGAGAAAATGAATATACAGCGTTTTTTCTTTAACAAAGGAGCATGGGTAGGCGTATTTTTAAAGAACACGGCATGGCCTTGACGTTTGCAGGCTGTCTGCTACAATGAGCCATGCGCCTTTGTAGCACAGTGTCTGCTGCGTGTCAGCAGCATCTCTGCGTGCAGGTGCATCAAGTTTACAGTGACTGCAATCTGCGTGCATGATTTGTAAGTTAATGAATCACCAGTGGCGAAACGGGGGATCAGCTGCTTAATTGTTGTCTGCGAGCATGCTTATTATAAAAATGCGGTTTTCAACAAATCTGCTTGCTGCAAGAGTGATTGCATAATCATTGTATCAGTTCAATTTAGGCGGGTGTACAATTAAACCTGTTGTGCTCCTGGTATCTCGTAGCGTCTAGTCTAGTAGGTACTTCTCATATTATGCCGTCCTGCACAGCAAAAAAAAAACAAAAACAAAAAAGCCTTGGTCATTTTTGAGCTTAAGTGATAGTGATAGTGTTATCCCTACCACCCTCTAGGTCTCCACCCCTCATCATATAGAGCGCAGCCTTTCCCAGTGCCACTGAAATCCCTTAGCCAAAAACCGGATATTGCCGACAGCGCGCCTCATGACTTAGGCTGTTACCGGTCTTCAGGTCATCGTATTCGGCTACCACGTGCTACACGCAGTTTACCGAACAGGCTCTCATGCAGTTATCACTGGAATGATTGAAAGCACGCGTTCATTCATTCGTAACCAAATAGTAACTTTACCGAGAAAAGATAACCGACATTCTTTATTCGGGCAGTCGCCAGCTAAGTCCGTTCACAACAAGGCCATTATGAAAACAGGAATCCTTATCGTGCGATGCCCGCCCTCGAGCTTTTCCTGTGACCTGGCCACGCACGCATGCGCATAGCCCAGAGCGAGTTTGGTTATGATCTCGCCAGACCTGCTTCCCCTCGCAGTTTAGCGGACACCTTGCGCAGAGGCGGGTGTAAGAATAGCCACCCCACAAAGAGGCCTTCAGGTTTTCGTACAGCGGATTTTATTACAAGGGTTAACGAAAATGGCCGCAATGGAGCCAGAGGTTGCAGCCGACGAGCCTCAGGAGGAGCCGCGATTCCGTTTCCTAGCCCGACTTGCTGCTGTTCCTTTGGTGGCCGACGTGGTTGACCAAGCGTACCGCTGCTATGGCGGAGCCAAGGCTCGCTCACCATTGCTCGCCAGAGCGCTGTCTACGGTTGAAAACGCTGCCACGGCTGTCATGCGGCGGTGTGAACCGGTTGCGAGGACCAGCCTGGGACAACCGCTGGAGTACGTGGACCGGATCTCCTGTCAGTGTCTTGAAAAATTACAGGTACGCTTCCCGAGGGCTTTCCGGCCGCCTGAAGAGATTGCCGCTGACGTCGCGGCCTTTTGTCGTGTGAAGGCCGCGCAGCTGCAACGGGATGCTCGGACGAAGGTTAGTGCATAGCGAATTGTTGACGGACGTGTTTTATTTTTTTTTTGCTGGAGGGAAACTTGAGCCAGAAACTTCAGTTACTTTTTTAGCGCGCGCTGATGCTGAAGGTCGGTCTACAAGAGTCTGATGGCAACTATCTGTTCTTGCTTGCTCGAGTTTTGACAGGTTACCACGTCGGCATATACGCGTCGAGGTGCGAGGGAGGCCAGGCGCCTACTACCAGTTACAGCAACACATTTGGTGATGTTCTTCCAGGGGAAACAGTGAATAGTCAGCAGATTACTATCCCTTGGTGAAAAGAAACAGGACAGCTGGAAACAAAGAGGGAAACTACGAAGCAGTGCGCTGTGAATTACACGAACAGAGCCTGCAAATGTATCAGCAAAATTTTCTTTCCGGTATTGCTGTGGAACTCTTGCATTAGCCTTAGCACCTTGACTTGCAGCCACCAGAGTAGCTAAAACACGACGCGATATTTGACGCATTTACAAAATAGAACACAGCGTCCGAAAAATTCGAAAGCGCTAAGAATTTGTTGGGAATCGAATGGGGATGTGGCATATTGGTCGGTGCTGACCACCTCCACCAGGGCGAACACGCTAACGTAGCGAATGCGTTCTCCAGCCCAGATTTTTTTTAAACACTGAGCCTTCTCGAGGACGAGGGAGCGGGGAGGGGCGGTTTTTTTCTAACGTTAATTGATTTTATACACGATTCGCCTACTACGGGGTGCGATATTCGAGCTACGGAACGCTCTCGCTTAAATGAAATGAGCGCTGGGTGTAGCGCGCGCTGCATTCGCCGCGGTGACGGACTGATTTTGATGCTGGGTCTCCCCAGCCCAAGGTTGTGGGATGAAATTGCGAAGTGCAAACACGGCTATGCGCTGCGCAGCATCGGCGCCCGCCCCTTACAAACATTTCTTTACACAGTCGATGCACTGTTCACAAACCTCTGTCTACAAAATCTATAGACTCTCTATAGACAAACGTTAGGGAAGTATATGGGCAATAGAAATCCTATACAGTCTATAGATAATCTATAAGTTTATGGCCATAGACTCTTAGTAGACTTTTGTCTCTAGGCTATGAATAGACAAAAAGAAATATCTAAGAAGTCTATAGACTGTCTATAGAACATTTTTGCAAGGAGTTCAAGAGCCTCCGGTGATTTTAAATTAATTTGACTGTGGCGGGTGATTTAAAATTAATTGGTGCCGTTGCCCTGCAGGGTGGTGCTCGAGACACCTTTTGGACAGCCGCTGCTGGCGTCTTCGAAGGCGTGGAAGCCCGGCTGCGTGGAGCCAGGGTCTCGGGCCACCTGCGTGCTATGCAAGTCGACAACTTCCTTGACTTGGTGCGTTCCGGTTTCAAGTCTTGGCCCTTTTAGATGCTATGCACACATTAGAGTATTCTGTCGTCGGCTTTGTAAAAGGGAACGTGGCGAATAGTTCGGAACCCTGCTTGTGGCGATACGCGGCGGTTCCTTTTCGCAACGAGGTGGAAAGCTCGCTTGCCTGGTTCTGTCTGTGAAGGGTGGCACCTCTTTCTTTCTTTTGCTCCATAGCAGCAGTGCTTTCCAAACACTCTCCATCCAATTTAAGAAATTTTATAGGGTACGCGCAACAGCTTAGAAATCATCAACTGTTCGCATACTTCTGCGCATATATTGCATCCGCGCAGTTCGCCAGAAAATGTGCGGTTTTTTCGACATGCATCTCGCAACCATCC
The DNA here is from genome assembly GCA_030143305.2 of Amblyomma americanum. Classification (NCBI taxonomy): domain Eukaryota; kingdom Metazoa; phylum Arthropoda; class Arachnida; order Ixodida; family Ixodidae; genus Amblyomma; species Amblyomma americanum. The sequence goes on from JARKHS020004450.1 coordinate 43,689, forward strand.
CCGTTTCGGTGCGTCCCACGAAAGCTTTTTAGGGTACACAGCCTGACGAATTTAACAGCAGCGCCCCTAAATTGTCGCCTTCTACAATCCTCAGCCCAACTTCCTTTTAATGTGAAAAGGGCACCTCCAGCGCTGCACACGTGCTCTAGACACTCTTCTTGCGGTGACTCTATCGCGATCGCGCCCGTGCAGATGAGGCCACGCTTCTGAGAATCCCATTAAATCCCCGCGGATGCCCAGTTTGTATTAGTCGCAACATCACAGCGAACGCCCATCGCCTACTGTGAGTGCGTCCTGCATTGGCACCAACCAGAATCAGGCGTCTGGCAGCAACGGGTCTATCGCTCGCTAGACAGTGCAGCAACCTAAGTTGCCTGGACGCAGGGACCCCACCATCGCTACCTTCTATATTTTATCATTACACTAACGTTTTCCCGTTTATGTGCACATGTCCTACCTTCCCACACCCTCCATCCCCAACCACGGCGGAGCCATACTGGGACTCTCCTGGCCAGCTCCGCTGCTGCTGACTAGCGCCGGATAATTACCGACGCCCTGAAGTGGATAGCCCTCCAAGGGCTGTCCCTTGCCCTGTAAGGGCAGCCCCCTAAGAGTTGCCTCGTGCCATGTTAGGGGGTTTGTTACCCTCTATATTTGGCAATAAATGTTTCCACCACCACCAAAAGGGTACTTTAATACCAGCGCTGCTTACCGTTCAATGTGGGAGGCGTCATTTAGAGCCAAAAAAAAAATTTAGTGCCTTCAACTGTCGACATAAAACTTCTAAATTTCTAACTGAAATAATACTTCGATGTATGACAGCAGTACCGGACTGCCTAGTGTCCAAGAAAACTGGAAATAATGATTTTCGGAATCATACTGCGGTGGTGCTATGTTGAGTGCTTGTATCAGAATGGAGTCTCCCCACCTTGGCCGGCAGCGCTGGTTATCGACGTCAGAAGCTCGTAGCGATTGGGGTCTTGCGAAGCAGAGCTAAACTAAATCATAATCAAAAAGTTTTTGTCGGGCTACTTTGTCCGTGAAGGAAACACGCACAAGACTAGGGCGTACAATACAAAACAGTCGCTGAACTAACAACAGAGGTTAATTGTTGGAGAAGGGTTTATAGGTCACACAAAACAAACAAAAGTGTGCTAGTCGGGCTTCTATCAATTGATAAAGAGCTTGAGGGGTAACTTTAACCTTTCATATGGCGCATGAATACGAAGTTAGAAACGGTGAGCGAAGATAAAAGTGACATTCACAGCTAAAAGATAAAAACATGTAAAATGGTGCATCATCTTGTACAGTAACGGTGACGGAAGGGAATGAAAGACAAGTGTCAACATGGACGAAAGTGGTCATCCAAGTAAGCAAGTTACTTCTTGTGTTGTTAGTTCAGCGCTTGTGTTGCCGTGTCACGTTTTTGTCTTTCGCGGGGTTTCCTTCACTTAAATCCTAATACAGTCAAAAACATGGCTGTGCCTGGAACTTCTAAATTTCTGTTCATGACCGTTGCTGTTCGTGACGGTATGCTGCACTCATGAACAGTAATGCACTCACTGTTAAGCTACTGCACTGGGCTGTTAATGCGTTGGTTGTGTCATTGGTGCCCTCTGGCTTCTCTAGATAAACTCTATTGGGAAGCTGAATCTGCAGAAAAGTTTTTATATTTCCATATGAACCGGAGTGCTATACGATTTGAGGTACCAGTGATTTTTCGAAGAGCACTCTTTTTGGCAGCGCGATATTTAGACAGTTATCGAGCGAAACTAAAGCGAAGGCTTCATAATAATAAACTCTAACACATCTCCAACCGAAGCCTTTAATTTGAAACCCAACGTTTCGGAGCCGGCTTCGCTCCTTCTTCAGGGGTGACTGGAGGTAGTAGCTAGCTTCTTTAGGTATGCATGGAGGGGAGCAGGAGGTCAAAGGAACGAAAGTCTGGATACGAAAGGCGCTGGGGAGGGGGAGGGAAAGGGTGAGGGGGTTGCGGCTGTGAGTCCCATTATCGGACTGTGGAGAGGCGGTCAATGGCGATTTTTCTTTAGGGCCGATGCTTGGGCGAGTTGGTGTGCCATTTTCAAGAACAGCGCGAATTAGGCAAGGACACACACACAGCGCCTACCTGCACGTGTCTCCCTTCACTCCTTGTATAAATCGCGCTGTTCTTGAAAATGGCGATTTTTTTTTTCTTCTTTGAGCTGCAGAACGGAGTCCCTGTGCATCGTAGCTTTCGTTCTTTTGACCCCCTGCTCCTCTCCATGCATACTTAAAGACGCTAGTTACTGCCTCCAGTCACCCCGGCCGAGCCCGCCGCGGAACGTTGGGTTTCAAATCAAAGGTTTTCGTTGGAAATGTGCTAGAGTTTATTACAAGTGTTTAAACCCAACCAGACAGGCAAATCTGTTAATGTTTAGTTTCCAGTGCTTCAGAAGCAAATAATTTTCATGAGGTGTTAATTTCCCAGTATGAGCAGACGAGACACTACCTGTACTGACCGCAGTCAGATAGATTGGTGGCGCCTCAAAACTGTTCATCTTAATTCGCAGCTAATTTACCGCCACAGTGGCGTGACACTTTGGAGTGATCTGTCAATCTTTCATTAATGACTGTGCCAGATTTCGCAGCTTGTGGCTTGCGGGAACTTTCGTGACGGTGAGATTCGAAAAAAAAATCTCTTCATAATTTAGTCCGTGATAGAAGTTTTTTTGTGCACTAAAGAACCCAGGTTTGTCGTGACTAAGCCAGAACTTCTTGCCGCTCTGATAGGCAGTTCTGTTTAGGGTGCCACATCCCGCTCAAGTGGTGAGAGTGTGACTTTAGGTTCGCATTTATGGCAGACCCTAGGATTCCATACGCGCAATCAGAGAGGGCAGGGACTGGAAGGAAACGTCTTTCCCTCTTTCCCCGCTGCCGTTGTCCTCCTCTAGACACGCCTGAGTATGGCTCTGGCAACCTGTGATCTTGCCGCCTTTGCACTCTCTTGCAGGAACCTCAGCATGACATCGACATATCCCCGGATGTGTCTGGTTCTGAGCGCGACTCACCCCAGATGACCAATGGCTACCAAGAACTACTAGATGATATATTTGAGGAATTGAACGGTTGTCCGTAGGCATGCATTCATTTCGGATAATAAATTCTGTGGTGTTGTTTCACATTTCTATGGTCGTGTCCGGCCGGTGAGCAGACTAATAAACCGGGAAACAACCTTGTCTATTAAACAATGTCGGAACGTCTAAATATGAAAACAGTATCACGCGGGCACCGGCTCTTCACTCGTAGTGCAGCTGCGCAGTCACTAGCGTGCCCAGCATGCAGTCGTCTGCTCCACGACACTGCCCGTTGAAGACGGCACTGATTTGTGGCATGTTTGATGGTGTGCCGCTGCTGCTCCTGGTTTCTCACCTGCAGTCCGCGATACGGCTCTGATAATCTGAACTGTACTGTTAATTGTTGCATTCGTCAAAAATCTGGCTAACTGCACTTTGTTCCTACTGCGGCTGGTCTGGATGTTTTGTTTAGTCATACTAGAACTATGCTTGTATTCAACAAGCCTATCTCACTGGCATGAACTTCTAAAGCAGCTTTAATTGTAAAATGAAATAGTTGCACACTCGAAACGACTAGGAACTCTGTTTAGTTGACGTTGTACTTCAGTTATTCAACTTCTCAGACCTCCTGCTGCGCTGAAAATCCGATTAGAGCTACTGAAACCGGTTCCCACAGTTTGTCGATCAAAAGTCGCTGCGTGTAAGGCAAGTTCATGCGTCGCCTGTGTGCCACTGTTGTGGTGTCAATGAAAACCGACCCAGTATTGAGCGTCGAAAGTCCTCGACACGCTAGCGGTAACTGTACATGGCTCCACTCCTCACCACGGGCCTCACTAGGGATTTTACATCTACCACTCGCGCTCTTTAGCAAACGTAATTTTTGAAGAACAAATTCAAAGAAAATTCAGCTCACATCTTAAGACAAGTAAGAAGGTGTATCGAGCAAAGGGCGTACGGCAAGTATCGCCCCTCACTGCGACGGCGCCACAACGCGACAGGGAAGAGAACATTAGAAAAATATTCCGCGCAGAACGCTGCGCAAGCGGCTCTCAGTCACGCATAGTTTCGCCAGCTTGCCCAAGAGGTAATATAGCAGCGTAGGTGACGTAGAGGTAATGACCACTTCGTACCCGTACACTCTACGAGCGGTGTTGAGCGAGCGCTGTCAGCGTACGAGTAACGTGTCTGTTGCGTAGCGTGCATTCTGCCACATCCATCACTGCGCCCATTAGAGCTGCTTTAACGTGTGAAGAGACAGCGCATTATTGCCCGAAGCTGTGTCCTTGGAAATGATGCGCAGAAGCCTCGCAGTAGTGCAGCGGTACATTAATCGCCGCTGTAGATTTACGCGTCAATGGTACAGTTCACTGGCCTGAAGCTGCTCTTGCTGCGTTACAAAAGATAAACTTAGAGAGCACCGCGGAGACTGCATTGGATAAATGCGAAAGCATTAGTGTCTGCCGCGAACGTTGGTGGCTCCTAGTGGACTTTGGTAGCTCTTGTCCATATCACGTCATATGGAATGTTCTAAAATTATTTGAAAACGGGCATATCATCCTACTTCCGTCTTTTGCTTTATTCTACTTGGTTGTAGGCGTGACGTCATCAGATGCATGGAATGACGTCGCCACTATGACGTCACACGGTCGCACTAATGAGCCCGATTAATTGTCCTCATTAATAAACAACATTGATTATTTTATCTATTTGTAATAATGTCAATCTCTGGTTGACACCTTAGCAGGTGGGCATTACATGTATCATAGCAAAGCATAACATTGCTAAAGGCGGCTGTGCAAATGACAACTATAATCTAGACTATTCAAAGCACAGAAAAATTTGCTTGGTAAACAAGTTTTTGTTAAGTGCTTCGTAAGCGGAATGCATGCACCTTACGGCTTTTTAAATCCTGTCTCGCTTCTGCATCTTGCATGAAAAAATTGGCGGTGGTTTAGCTGTGGTTAAACCTGGAGTGACGCGATAGCTACAGCTGGCCGAGTGGAACTTTGTCACGTGACCAACAAGAGACGAACCACGTGATCAGCCACGGCGCCGCCGGCAGCTGCTCCGCACCACGTGACCAACCCCGTGACAGCGTGGCGGCACCGCCAAAGGGTGGCAACGCCGCCACCGCTACGGCGCCGCCACGCTGAAGGCTCGAAATGCTACCGTTATGTAGCTATCGCTACAAAAGAAATATTACATGGATATTTTGCATTCACATATCGTCACAGCATTTCTCCGCCCTTGTGCCAGAAACTTCAGCTGAGAAAATTGTTATGCAGCATTCTTGATTCAGCTTGTACCAACAAGCGAACACCATATCGACTGCGCCAACTGAGATGCGAGTGTCAGATTTCGCGTATTTCCGTTGATGCAGCTTCTTTCCTTTCGCCCTGAGAGCATGTTGTCGATGCTTTTGCTTGCTCATGCTAGTATGATATTGATGGAATACGTAGAGCAAAAATGCAAGAAAACTCGACAATTTACGGGCGATAAATCGCATTCATGTGGTTACGTGCAGACGTGTGGTCTTGACTGTACGGCGTCTTTGCATTCTGCGATGCTGAGAGGGCAAAAAGCGACATGCAATCAGCAACTATACGAAGTTTTTGAGACGTGTTCTTTGAATAAACTGTCTTTTGCTTTCTCGTGAATGCAGTAGCATATTCAACGCTATCTATAAGCCTGTGCGGTTGCTCTTTATGTGCATGGTTGCTGCTTATGTTCAGACGGTGGGCGTTCAGTGATTTGCGTGTAGTTATCGGCCCATTAATTTTTGCGCAAGCACTCCTGAACCTTTCGAGATAACGAGAAATGGATAGCTCTCTTGTTCCAGTTAACCAGCCAATTGATAAGGAGGGACAAAGTTTTTGTTTCAGGCTCTTTTTTCCTGACAAAAAAAATTCTAGGTTGTAATGCTTCCCCAGTAGTTCAGGTTAAGTTTCTTTACAAACTGCTGCGCATAAAACTTTGCAGGAAAACCGCTTGGGTGATTGCATAGTTTAATGTTACCCAGTACGTCCGTAGCGCATCACAGCAAAAAAAGAAAACAGCAGTAGTATACTACTGCTGTTTTCTTTTTTTTCTTTTAACGAGAAGTTCATTAATATGAAACTAAAGTATACAACTGAAAGCGTCCTCACACTCCATAACTTTTCCTTCTGATTTTTAACTTTCTGGCGTCAAGATTAGTTTAATTACTTTAAAAGCTTTCAACTAACCCGTCAGTTACGCTTGGCTTCCTTGTTCAGCCTTCTCTTCATCCTAGTACATAGTGGTCGTCAGATGTGACTGCTGAACTAGGGAAGTCGAAGCGCAAGGCAGAAAAACTGGCATCAATCAATGTCTGGTCCTTGGGCGGATCGAATTCATGACCGGATGTGTGACCATTTGTGTAAAAAATAAAACTCACGATCATTGATTTCCTGAAATGACAAGTCGCTAGCAGATGAGAGCTTAGAGCGCTGATGAGCGTAATCATCATTAACAAACTGCTGTCGTTTGTCGCTTCATGAACCTCTGGCCACAGAGATAGGCATAGGATTCGGCGTTCTGGGAAAGCAGTGAACCGTCAATGCAGTTTTTGAAGCTGGAATTTTCACAAAACAAAACCAAAGAAAAAGTACCTCGACTTGGCTGTTATTCGAAGTCCTGTTCAAGCACGCTCAGCTATGCGACGGCCTATTAGCCCGAATATTACTGCGTTCTTGTAAAGAATTTGTGGCTGGTACCAACTTTTCTGGCAGATAGTAGACCTTTATTCCTGTCCCGCCGACTGAGGAGAAAGAAACACATTTCGGGTAAAAAAAAATAGAGAGAGGAATCGCTTTTTCCAGGATACTTTGCTGCCTCTATAAATTGTGACTGTCGCAGGTAAAAAAAAGAAAACAAAACAGGAGGCATGTATTCCGAGTAAGCAGAAACTTATTAGACACCGTGAGCGCAGGGAAAATCGCTTGCAATTTATTGAAGTACAGGATAAAGTGCGATGAAAACTGAATGTGTTTTGATAAGTCATTACATTCTTCTATATAATAGTTGCAACCACCATATTCCAATTTATATCTACAGTTGTTTTTTTCTTATTTCACTTTCATTGCTTCTTTGTTAGTGCATGCAATTTCTTTATACCCTTTACAGCAGAAAGCATCTAACATAAAAAAAAATTGTGGTAGGATTAATATCAGAGTGGGCCGTAATTCGAATAGAGAAGAGGTGCGGAATAAATTGCTATCTTTTCTGTTGCGCTAGAAACTCAACGCTTGCTCGGAGACCAGAAAATACATTCCGTTTGCCACGCGAAGGCAGCAGAATTGCCAGGCCTGATTCTGAGTTAACGTTACCTTGGGCAGATAAGCAAGATGAATAACGAAATTTAGAATGCCTGTAAAGAAAAAAAAATCGCACAGTTCACGCTCATTTCATTTCGTTGATTTCCGCGGAGGTGCATAGTCAGTTTTATTTATTTTTTCTCCCAGAGACAAATTGAAATGCATATCAGTGTGTCTGTGGAGTAGCGTTGAATGCCGGGGAGCTCGTATAAGCAGTGGCAGACTGCAGGAACCAATTTTGCGACGAGCGAGTCTAGAGTCTTTTGTCGGCAATGGGAACCCAGACTCTGTAACTCGCGCGAATGCACTTCTCCCATTGCTCGATTGCACTGCTCTCGCGTTCTCCTTTATTTTCTCGATTTTCGTTCTCATGTAGTGAAACCGAGGCAATTTTCACGACCACAGAGTTATTTTATTCTCCATGTTCTGCACTCGTTAGGGCGTGCGCGAAAGAACAAGTTGGGCAGAAACCCGAGGTGCGTTCAGATACAGCTGTGCTGCGGTTGAAACGAACGGCAGAGCTCTTCTGCGCCGAGTTTGCAAATGTCTGATTAAGCGGGAAAGTTAGGTTAGGGTTACGCACATCTCGAAACTTAAAGGGGCTTAAATAATTATGCTCGTGGCTTTCTTTCTGCCTTTGTTTTTTTGTTTTCAAATGGCGATTGCTTTCTCCGGTACTTTTAAGGGATATGCGGCGAGAGTTGTATGTTTAAGGCGTGGTTTATGTTAACGAAAAAATTTCGTATTCAGCTGCGGGGCACTGAAAATGTGTTGTTGATGTACTCCTGCCGTACGAGTAAGGAAGCGGATGCTCCCACAGATATACTATATATGATAACGTCATCTTATAAGATTCAGTCAGAACCGAAAGGGGGCGTCAGTTTGCGCGTATCAGGTGAGCCTCCGATCTCGGCATTATTTAGGTATACAGTCGTGCCTCATTATTATCAACACTTTGCCTTCCGCGCAAAACTGTTTATAAAGCGAGCCGTCCGTGATAACGAATCTCGAGCAAGAAAAAGGCACAGGAAAAAAAGATTATGGTCCAGCGAGGTCTGCTTAGGTGTATAGGAGTGGCACTGCAGTGGTAATTAAACAAAATCTTGGGAGATTCAAGTGCATTATTCTAGTCGCAATTATCCCCAAAACAATTTGTTGCAGTTTTGAGCGCCTAGTATTCTATGAGGCGCGTGATGACGTCCAGGGGTTTGATGACGTATCTCCTACTACGCTGTTCCCATGCCACGATACTGTAGTACATATAAGTACTCAGTCGGCAGACAGCTGCTGAATGGGGCTTTCAACGTAGCACAAGTTGCAGTGAGGATGTTGTTCACAACAATTCATGCAATACCTCAAATGGGAAGAAGTGAGGGTGGGTACCTTGAAACTGTAAAGCTTGAAACCTCGAGAAAAAAAAAAACCATCACTCAGGCATTTGCACTTTCCCACTTCTTTCCACTCGTGTCCTGCACACATAACGTAGGAAAGGAAATACCTGGTTGGGGCAGTCAAGATTTTGAAGCGAAAAGCTTCACTACGGTAGGTAAAGTAGTCGTCGCGTAGGCCGGAGAATGACCTTGAGCGACCTTCATCCCGACCAGCCCAACCACAGTTATTGTGTCGAACTTTTTACCCCTGACCTTGAGGCATGACCTTTAGTCGACCTTTGACTTCTGACCTCTGACCTTTGACATCTGACTGAGTTAGCTCTGACTTTGATTTGACCTCTGACCTTTGAGATTGGGTGACCTTTCGGTTGACCTTTTACCTTAAGAACATCCGTTGGTGTGATGTGAGCCACGTGATGACATTTGATGGGGGTGCCGTAAGACCATGTGATTCACGTAATAGCCACGTAGTCGTGTGGATATATATATATAGAAAGGTTGCCGCGAGCGTGTAGCGGAGCTGCCATCGACGAGCCTCAGACGCTTAGCAGTTGTGCTTGCTTCTCCCTGAATTCCAAGGTTAGCCAAGTTGTCACTGCCAATTTTTGTTTTTAACGTTGCCATATTAACACGACAAAAATACATGGGTCCCAACAAGCTCTGTGCATTTTCACCCTGTCCAGTGTCCAGACAGCGAGTTTTCATATCAAAGAGGCGTAAATACACTTAAGAAGTTTGGTCCCTAGAAGAAGCGCCCATAATTCTAGTCGTCCATATTAACGAGGGTCGTGTGAATGGGGCATGACTATAATAATTTTGAATATGGTTTTCGCAATAAACATTTACTTTTGCGTCAATAATAATCGTTTCTTTTTTTTCGACAAACCGGTGTGTCTTTGCCTCGTCAGCCAGGGATGTTAACTCATAACTACAATTTACTAATAATACTGCAAATAGGTGGAAAGCGTTACGGCGAGAAAGGCTACATTAGCACTGCTTAACAAAAGCGTACCTCACTCAATAAATGCCGCGCCCAGTGTGATCGATTAACACAACGCATATGTGCTGGAAATCATACTGGATATTTTGATCGCATACGTGTTTCAAAACACAACCATTTTGCACTTTTCTGAGCCGAGTCGCTCAATCAGTCCAGTGCTAAGTTCCGCACACAAAACAAAGAAAATCGAAACTAAACATACCATTGCTAGCAGGATAGAACGAAATCATCATCATCATCATCATCATCATCATCATCATCATCATCACCATCATCATCATCATCATCATCATCAGCCTTACTACACCCACTGCCTGTACGACGATTGTACCGAAAGTAATGCAAAAGTTGGCATAACTTCTTATTACCTGATATATATTGTTGAAGTTATACGTGTTTGTAGAGTAACTCATCTTATGTGACAGCCGTTCGTTTCTTTGCAGGTAACCAATAGATGTTTCGCAGATAGTTAATGGATCTTTTACGCTGCTTGTAGCTAATGGGTTTGAAACGGGCCGTCATGGAGCTTTCGGCGAAGAAAAAATAGCAGGCTGTCCGAGATTTACTGAAGGCTCTGAAGATGACACTATTTGCAAGAAAAATGTGCTTAGATGGGTTCAAAAGTTTAAGCAAGGAATACCAGTGGTCGATGACAAAATATGAAGTTGGATGTCATCAACTGCAACCACTGACACAAATCGTCATCGAGTAGACGAATTGATCTGGCCTAAATGCATGGCTGGTGATGGAGGCCACATTGAATAGTATTTACCTCAGTATTGAAATACGGCTGGTCTTGAAGTAGGTAGAATTTGGACAACGTATGTCGTTTGTTAAAAACGTTCTGCTTACTTTTGCATTATTTTTGATACAAACCTAGTATCATTCTTGGGAATGCCCGCCGCTGACCCGAAAGACGCGGGTTCGATCCCGGCCACGGTGGCTGCGTTCCGATGCAGGCGAAATGCTAGAGGCCCACGTGCACTATGCGATGTAAGTGCACGTTAAAGAACTCGAGGTGGCCGTAATTATCCGGAGCCCTCCACTACGGCGTCTCTCATAGCCCGAGTCGATTTGGGACGTAAATCACCATAATCCATAAACCGTACCTGGGAGTGACAAAGGAACAAGAGGTAGAAGTATTTCTATAAAAAGAATGGAGAGGTGGACTGTAGAGATGAAGCCTCATAATATAAAACCTAATCAAACTAAATACATCCATAACCAAACCACATCAAATGGAAAGCAAAGGTCCCGCTACTCTAAAACCTTCTGCCGTTGATGTCGTTGTGATTAAATTAGATAAAAAAGATCTTGGTTTCTTCTTGATGACGTAGGACAAAAATAAACAGGCTAATGTAATTCGACGGCATAATGGTACTAAATATTCGGTGTTTCTAGAAATTTTACTACAAGAAACACTTAAAAGATTTCAATAAACCTTGGGAACAGGCACCATCGCTTGGTTCTTGGGAAAGGTTTTATTTAACGCAATAGTGGTTTTTTCAGATGGGTCATTAGTAAACCGCGCGGTGTAAAGGCTTTTATGTTACATTCCTCTCCGTCTTTTGAAACGGTACTGAATTCCATTGATGCACCTCTGACTTCATTCAGAATCTTCTTCATTAGAAAAAATGTCTGTAGACCAACATCATGTTTACAAATACAGAGAGCGCTTGCGGACATCGAAAATGGCGGAAAATATCTAGGAAACTAAGCAGTAAGAATGCCGGACACGAGGACGGAGAAAGAAAGAGCATTCAACGACAGGTTGAAAACGCGGAAGGTAAAAATTGAATTAATGCAATAGAAAAGAAGCATAATGTAGAACTATATCGATACTGGAAAAAGCAGATCAGGAAGGAAGCGTTTTATTTATAACTCAAGGAGCAGTATAACCTACTCTTTGAAGATAGGTCAGAGTGTCTTAGAACGCGCAGCTACAAAAAAGAAATTTAACGAAGATGACACATGTTCTGTGTGTGGTAAATCCGTAGAAACAGTAGAACACCTCATACTAAAATGTGATGGTATCCATCCCGATGTCGATACAGTCACGGTCACTCTTCTTGACGCCCTAGGGTATGGAGATAACAATGGTCATGTAAATAAATCTGCGGTGGAAATTATCAAAAAGAGATTAAAAGATTGGCGGCTCAAAAGCAGAGAGGTGACATAAGGTTAGAAGTGTAGGAAGACGCATTTAACGAAAATGGCGAATTTTAACTTACAACACAGTTAGACAAAACTAAAGAAAAAGCTGAGCATGGTGGTAACTGCCACCACCACGTTTCAAAGGGGACGCTGCTACCTTCCGTCCATTCATTCATCCATTCCTCCGTCCGGTTTGTATGGTCTTCGCTGTGATCTGCTGCGGTTGGCGGTTCGCTTATCACTCAGTTTGAGAACTGTCTTTCATGTAGAACTGTTTAAGTTGTCTAGTTTGGGCGGCTGTACTTGCGAGCAATTGTAGCGCATGCGGCAGCATGTCTGACTACAAGAGAAGCTTGTCCAATACGGACAAAAACTCAACTGATTGAGTGCCTAGAAGTTGTGGAGAGTGCTTCCGGCATCGGAAAACTTAACTCAATAACTGTGACGTTTTGGAAAGCCATGAGCTCCGAAATGGCGCTGCTTATATTGCATAGCACGATCTGCCGGGCTAGTTGGTTGCGATCCATATGTATCAGCAGTGCGAACACAATCAGGAAAAAGATGCAGATAGTACAGAGCGCTGAACACGTTCTGTGAAGGCATCCTGAGGAATTAAAAAAAAAAAACCCAGGTATTTTATACCAGTGGAGAAGCCATTGAACGTCTTTGTTCTGTTCTCATGCAGGAACATGACAACTTCTTCGGTGTTTTTTACAAGAGAGGGGTCACTGACAAAAAGCCGCTTGAGGTAGCCTTGGAGGAACTTAGCGAGTTCTTTTTGCCAGGTCAACTTTCCAGACAAAATCACCCGCAAAAGGCACCCAGTGTTATGCGCTTTCACGGTCTGTTTTTATCTGCATTTTTTTCCTGATTGTGTTCGCTCTGCTGACATATATGCTTACTTTGCGATGGTATTTTTACAAGTGCTCGCCAGCTATAAACGAATAGCCGCATTCGTTTTTGGAAAGTTTTTTTCTACATATGCACCTACGGGCCACGCTGCCAATCGCCACCTAGTCGATGGTAGCTGTCACACTCACGTCGTGCTGTTTTAAAAATACATTGCCTTTGAAATGACCTTTTATATTTGTACAGTCTGTTCAGGGATGTACTCGGTTTTTATGAACGAAGAGATGACCTAACAGGCACACTGTGAAATCACAAACCTGCTTTGAAATAATTTGTTGACGCGCATTATTATAGACTGTACCTCCAGCTTTTATCCCCACCACTCAAGCAGCACAGGTAATTGGCCCAACGCTAGAACAGTATTGGCAAAGGCCGGCCCTACAAAGGACCAGGATTGGACCATCCTGTTGCAATATTGGACCGACTACCGCATCTTGCTTACGTCACAGATTGGTGTTGCTCTGTACAGTTTTGGAGGCTAAGGCGGCTCTTTTAATCAGTATTTCCGTTTCATATCGGCAAATCATTCGCGTGATACAAACCTAAAATTCAATTGGGTTGCCATTTGAATACACCCTTTTACTGCCACTCTAGTTTTAGAGGTAGGGCTATTTTGGACAGCCAGGTGCCGCTGTATCTGTATGAGCATTTTCGCGCTTAGAAGGGCTGCGGTGACTTAGTGTCTATGGCTATCGACTGCTGAGCTCAAGGACGCGTGATCGAATCCTGGCCGCGGAGGTTACATTTCAATTGAGGTCGAATGCAAAGACGCCTGTGTGCAGTGCCATATCACCACACTTAAAAGAACCCCAGGCAGTTGAAATTAATTTGTAGCCCTCCAGTACGATGTGTCTCGTTGGCTTCGAGCAACTTTGGGACGTTGGAACTTACATGCCACTATTTTTGTGTTCCCAGATAGCATCCAGAGCTCACTCGGATAACGAAGGTTTGGTTTGGTTTATGAGAGTTTAACGTCGCAAAGCGACTCAGGATAGGAGGGACGCCGTAGTGAAGGGCTCCGGAAATTTTGACCACCTGGGATTCTTTAACGTGCATTGACATCGCACAGTACACGAGCCTCTAGGATTTCGCCTCCATCGAAATTCGATCGCCGCGGCCGGGATCGAGGATAACAAAGGATCACCGATGTATTTACAGGCGTAAGTGATAGCATCGAAGATCACATGCCCCTCTATGGGAGCTTCGGGTAATCCGGGTAATCGAGGCGTAGAACAGACTACTCTGAACACGTTTTTTGTTCATACTGCCACAGTGAAAAAGAAAAAAACAAAAACAGTGGAATAATACAGACACGACTCTCATTTAAGCTCTTTTATATTGGGGTAATTTCGTTTAAAAAATTTTTCTGATCAAGTACGTTGAGGAAATTTAGATGCCGTAATTGCGCTTTCGTTCTACGAATGGGTAGGATACAGTTGATAACATTGTCGGGTGCTCAACAAAATCAAAAATAAAATGCAGCGAATGAGTGCGTGTAGACGTTTTTGAGCGCTTGAGGTTAAATATATGGTATCTCCAAATGCGTGCTTGCTTGACAGAAATAAAAAGCTTGATTTGCACAAAACACACAAGAATGATGCGCGGTCCCCTTCAAAAAGACAACGAATATCATACTGCGTGGCTCCAAAAATTAAAGGGATTTAGCTTCTGGGGAAAGCAAGCGTGTAATGCATACAAAATGAGGCTGCACGGACTTTCGGTGGTTTCTTGCCGGCATCGCCTTGCAATGCTAGAAACGCCGTCGACTCGCAACTTCCATCTCCTCGTCTCGGCCGCTGATACGAAGAAACATGCAGTACGACGAAATTGCTGAACCGGACTTAGCAGCATCGCTTGGAAAAGAAAAAAATGTAAAGCGCACGCTTTATAAAGCACAATTCTGTTCTTTCAAGGGCACAGAGCCGGAAATTCCGGTTCCGTATTCGGCAAATAAATCCTTGCAGCCAGCTGTCGTCACAATTTGCTAAATTACTGTGTAGGCCAGTAATAACATCATGACCTGTACTGAAAGTTACCATACACTCTCAAGAGAGATTGGGAATAAGTAGCATGTTGCTAATTATGAGAGGAGAGCAAAAGATAAAAGGAAACCTGTGAGCTGCAGGGCCATTCAAAATGGCGGCCTTCATAAACTCAGCGTTGAGCTAATCTACTGCTTAACAGAATTAATTTATTTTCTTCTATCGTTCGGTGCGAGTGCCAAGGGATTCCCGTTAAGCAGTGTATGCGGCTACCTTCACGATTACATAAGTGCAACTAATCGATTATCTTGTTAGCTATATACAAAATTCTTTCGCATGTCCAAGAAAGGCTAGATTGATTCTATTCCGGATGACTCATACCTCTTGAATTCATTTTATTTTTCCCAATTTTATTATTTTTTAAAATCTTGATTCAGTCTTCTGACGTTTCCTTCCCCGCGCAAATGCTTCATTGGCATTATACTCTATACCTTGGCCAATCCCCCCACGTGGGTATGTGCCATATTACTTGAGGAGAAGAAGAAGAAGAAGAACTAGTGGAGGCGAAGCTTATACTGTTTCTGATATTAGGCGATATTATCAGTTGCTAAGTTCAATACGAATGAAGTTTTAGACCAATTCGTGCGACATATTGGAGGAGATAACACAGCTCGTACCGTCCACTTCTCTGCCTAAAGTCCTCTCTCAACTCTCGGTTCCTTTTCTGCTTCAACTTTATCAGTTGGCGCGAAGTAAGACGCCCTTTGTCGCTTCTTTTGAACCGTGACATCTATCCAATTAAAACTTCTTACTTATCTTCAGCAGTGACAGCAGTGATGAATTTTAAGCAGTCACAAAATTTTTACCCTTCATGAAAACTAGGCCACGTAACCACGACCGATACAAATCTAAAGAGGGAAATTAGAGGGGAAAAAAGAATGGCCAGCATTCCTAAACCCTTACGAGTAGCTTAAAAATTTCTGTGAAGAGTAAAGTATATAACCGATATGCGACTCTATCTTCCCAGTGTTTACTTGCGGCGCCAGGACCTGTCAGGTAAGAGAAAACTTAGAAGCGGGGCTAGTAATAGTGCAGGGAGTGACGCAGTAGGTTCGAACTGAAACATCGCTTCAAACTCTAAACCGACCCAGGGTGAAGAGGAAGCCTAGGATATGCACGAAGAACGGCCAACCGCAGAAGAGACATAAATGTACTAAGAGCTCAATGAACAACGAACTCAAGAAGATCACTACGTACGAAACTTTACGTACTGACCATCACCTTAGATTAATTTCCTATTAGAATGGAACAAGAGTGCACGTTAAAAAAACCTACGCGCACGGGCTGCTGGAATGAACAAATAAGCGCGTCTCCAAGCCAAACTTAATCAAATCAGAACGCCTTAATAAAGTGCGCAGATTATTATTACTGGCTAATAAATATCTTAATGTAGCTGGGGACGTGCGAGTAGTATTTTTTTCAAACCGAATCAACTACTAGTAGTGTAGGTTCTCCAGAGAATCGTATACGAATTGCGTTGCTAAAATCCGAATAGAATACGAATTAAATAGTGACAAAGCCGGATCGTATACGAATCCAATATTTATACTAATATGCGCTACTTAAAGCTTGTGGAAATATTCGCACGAAACGAGAAATCTTGCTAAACATTGAAGCGCCAGTGACGGAGCTATGGTACGGTGCTAAACTTACGGAGTCAAAGCTACAGCTGTTAGAAGTCTCAACACGAAATCAGGATGTTCACTCTTTGGGCATCAATTTATACGTATAGGATAGTTACATTTCGCTTTTGATGACGAAGGAGAATAAACTAGAGCCGCACTTTAGGACATGAAACGGGTGGCAGCAACATATGAGCCATGATATCCGAATCGAGCATCAAGACAGGGTTTGCTAAACTTGACTGAGCCCTGCCGCGTTGCCCAGTTTTAAGGCCATGCATGATCACTATGAACGCCGCCACACGTATGGTCCGAGTAGAGCACAGAACCCTCCATCTCGCGCACACTGATCGCGGCAGGATGGTACGCGGCTTCGGTGTGTGCACCGTTTGTTAACAGTCGTTGAAAAAAAAAAAACGACGGCCCTTAGTCAAACCTTGTGCCAATTACGTGCCCAACAATTCTGGACAAATAAAGTTTTGAGCAGAAAACCGTTTATAAACGCAGTTTTTTCGTATATTGGGGGATTTCACTATAACAAAAATACATCCGCAAATCATCCGACGGCAGTCTTGTGTATTTTTATTAACGTCTTTGCAATCGTCGAAAGCGTTCCCCATTGGTTTTCTATGGCAGTCTTAACTGTTCGATGCGATCGGTGGAAGCATTTTAAAAGAACAATTTTGCTACATATCAGAAGGATAGACCATTACCTTCAATATTTTCGTAACAGTATCTTACAATTTTCTTATTTTCAAAAATTTCTTTCCGCCAATTAATGTTGGACACGATTTGACAAGTATTTAAAGAACTGAGAACATACTCGAACATATTCAGATAACTTTAAAAGAATACATTATCTGATTCGCTTCAATATAGAATTGGAGGATATTGAATCCGTCATTATAAATTTTGAATTTTCGAATGCCTCAAAATTTGCGATTTTGTTAATCAGTAGAATACACGATGGAGCACGACGCGCGTGGCACAGCACAGAGACGCAATCACCGTACAGGAATGTACGTCATCTGGAACGTACGCCATCTGGATATATAGCGTAGAGCTAACCTGAAGTGCCGTACAGATTGCCACGGTAATTGCCTTCCACGTCACAACCTGGTCATCACGGGCTGAAGAGCGGTGCAGAAAGACGGGATCATGTTCCCCGATATCCGCAGCGTCCCTTCCGCCATTTCGTGACGCCGCTGAAGGCATGCGCGGGCTCTCTCATTCCGCTCACACTTGAGGTCAACGAAACGTAAAGAGATCCTGATGAGCCACCACAGACAAAAACGAGAGGTTACAAAGGGCCTTGTGAAGAAAGCCGTTTGGACAGGCCTTTGCTTGGGCTTAAAGCGAATCTAATGAGTCTTGCGGGTACGAAGTGCCCGTCTCTCTCAGTTTGTTTTGTTTTCCTTTCTTTACGTTCAGACTAAGTCAGTTGACTAACGATTGGCAGCGAAATAATAGGTTGGAGCTACGCTTCGAGCATTTACATTTTTTGCTTCCTTTAGCGACGTCTCCTGGGCTTTTTTGGGTTCTGAATCGGCCTCGTCAGGCGACTTCAGTGCAACGAATGCGTGATCAACGGCAGACAAGCTGAAAGCTAGTGTCTCGACGAAAGAGCCACTGTGCCCTCAGATCTCTGCTTTGGATTTTTCTCTGTATCTTGGGAGTTTTGTTAAATACCTTGGAGTATAAATTCACTGTTCGGGTGCTTGCCCAGCGTGCAAACGATAATTTCTTTCTCGTTTTTGCATGAAGGAACAGAAGATTACAACTCTCTGATCTGTTCTTTCAGGAACTTGTGCCGAGCAAAAAAAAAAAGACACAAAGGTTGTTTTTGTCACATGTTGTCAAGCAGCAATAAGAATATAACATGCATGCTTACATGCAGACACGGACGAGCACTGTCTTGGCCAGAAAGAAGAATTTTAAATTCTGTTGCTCGCCCAGACGTCTAGCCAATTATGGAATGACTGAAAGTCCACGAACTATCATCCGTTGGCGTAGTTCATGGCCTCAGAGCGAGTCGCACGTGTCATGAAAGAAGGATGAAAATCCACTGCTTCTCACGCACTTCATGTCATCGGCTTCGTTGCACCTTTTCGCACTGTAATGTGTAGGGGGGAGGGGGGAATCCTACTGTGCGGCCTGCTCGTGGCACCCTCCGCCTCCGGATACGGCCGGTGTAGTTTCGACTGTTAGGCTTTGTTCCGGTGCAACGCCAGCGGTGGGGATGGGCTTGGCCGGGGCCCATCCTCTGGGGATGCAAAACCCCGTGGGAGTGGCAGCGACTCCCACGCAGCTGTGAGGGCCAGCTGCGCCCGTGAGGTCCGATGGCTGAGCGAAGGCAGGCCTGGTTATATCATCAGGAATCCGGCACGGAAGGAAAAGATCAAAAGGTTTTTAAGTGCATCCCACTAGTCTCCGCAAGCTGGGGCGTGCGTGGCTGGTGACCGACGCTCCGGTTTCTGGCTACGGAGAGGCCAGGTCCGCGTGGGGGCTTACAGCAGAAAGGCTCCTCGGAATCGATGTCCTCGGGGAGGCAGCCTCACGGCTGACCGCGGGGCCATTGGGGTCATCGCGGGACGCCGAGGTAGGGGTGCGTAGTACAAGTGCGAAAACCGTCGATGTTGTGGAGTACCGGCGGAGTAGACCCAGTGATCTCACCCTAAGCCACATTCTTGGTTAGTGGCCCGGTCAGCTCAGCCTTGAACACTCCCTCCTCAGTAGGTGTGGAACAAGCTAGGGTAGAAAATAAGTGCATGGTTGGTTTGTTGTAAGCACAGGTGGGTCCCCCGGAGGTGTTAGGTCATGGTGCCGAGGGCAGGAGGGCCGATAGGCTGGCGACCTAAGCTTCTAGTGGCTGGATCACACAACACATACTTCCGGTGTCCGAAAAACCGCGAAAAGCACTCGACGCCAAGTAGCTGGGAGGTCGGAAACAAGCCCTCAAAATCGTGGAGGAGCCCGATGTAGAAGACCCCGGGTTAGGTTTTCCTGTCTTCGGCGGTCGGAGCCCGTTGCGTTTGTGGGTGGTCGGGCATCCCGTGAGCGGGGACATCTTGACGCTCTCCCTGTCCTGGCCAGGCAGGACAGTATTGGAGTCGAGACAAATGAAGGATCGGAGCAAAAGCTCGCTGTCCCCATTCCCATCCAAATTCCCATAACCCGTTCATCCAACCCCTTCCGCTACGTCCCAGGTGAGATCAGGGGAGTCTCCCCGGGCCCGCTCCCCCGGCTGTGGGTCGATATGTAGCTTTTTACCCCCCTCCCTCCCCTTCCATTTTTAAAATTTTCGCCACCTACGGGTGGCCAAAGTATACCATTGCCTTCGGGCCTTTTCATTTATTTTGTTTGGATTAAGCCTTTTGTACGTCAGTGGTACAGGCAGGGGCTTATTATTTTTCATTCTTTCTAGGTTGTCCCAACCTAACAAATGTAATGTGTAGGCGCATTCCTTTTTTCTCGACATCAGCTGCGCGTTACTCTAGAATAAATAGTTCTGATGATCGCGCACCGGCATGGATTATTCGTAGTTCAGCCGCTTGTTCTGCTGGCTGGACGCGGTACACGCAAGGATGTACTACCACGCGCAAAAGTGGTGTAGCCGTTATTTTTTTGACGAGCTCCTTCGTGATTCGGCGACCTTGCGATCTGGATCCTGAACTATTTCCGGTTTAAAGACGGGTGTAACAAGTGGACACAGCGGCGTCTGGGTCTCTGGCGCGCCATATTTGTTCATCGGCTAGCTTTGGGCTAGATGGCCGTATAAGCTGGATTAAGAAAGGATGCAACATTCGCTGCTTTGTCTCGCGCAAAACTACGACGCATGCAAGAAGCTTGTGTTCATTTGAGAAAAAACACGGCTTCCAATGAAACGATGTTGTTTTTCTGCTACCCTATTTTGTGTGCCCAAATATACCTAGTCGCTGCCGCTTGAGTTGATTACGGATGAGGCCTTGTCGGTGCCGAATCCAACGATTACTGCTCGCGAAGGTAGGAGTGTGGACTTAGCCGGTTGTTTAATGCTTGCAAAACTGCCCAAGTGACCTGGACGATAATAAAAAGCGAACACACGACCAAGACTAAACCCAGTGAAATGAAAAGTTCAACTTGCAGCGCATGACCGCCGCTTGAAATGTGAAGCTGGCCTGCAATGCAGCAGCCGCACATTGCGCACAGAAGCAGCAATGTTCGCGCAACCGTAAAAGCGAGGACCGATTCCTCTCTATTCTGTGCTTCTTGTTGACTAATAATTTTAGCAGTGGAAGATTTCAGGGTTCTTTGCTCTCCCGCTACCACCTCTGAGCTTGGCGCTCTAGCTGCTTGGAATATTCACTCGACACTTCAAGCAGGGGAAGAACACCTGAAAAGAAGGGACCATAAATGCTTTCGCATCTGCACGTATTCCCCCAGGGAAGTGCCGATAATATGTTTTACACGGTCTGAAATAATTTTCGCTTGACTGGTAAAACAAGTACTTTGCTTTACATTCCAATCACACTAATTCATTTATTTCCTTATTTGAAACATACTGCAGTCTAGAAGACCAAACAGGTGGGAAGACAGAGATAAAAATACAACGTGTTGTTAATGCTTTTGGAAACATACTTGAAATGTGCGCTTGGTTACAGAGAAGCAGTAACTAAAAATGACATTGCACATTGCCTTACCAAGTGCAGAAGAAGAGTACATTCAACGAGACAAAAATTTCTTCAAGATTTTCTATTAGTAGATAAGATTTCAACCAAAAATAGAAAAATGATGAACAGTAAGAGCAGTAGATACCCAGCTGCGCTTGCACATGAAGATTAGGGGATGCTAATGTCATGTCAGCGTTTAGATTCCGGAGCCACTTGAGAAGTGAAACTTATCTCTAGCTATCTGAAGCTAGTAGTTTGCAATGCTTCGCTGAATTTTTCTTTCCGACTTTCCTAGCCACGGTGAAAAGCCTCAGGCAACGCATTTCGAATATAATTTTTTTTCTAAAAGCATTTGCTGAATACATTGACAAGCAAAGTTCGCCATACCTTTATAAAGCGCAGAATTCCTTTCCTGGAAGCTGAGCGGGAAGTGGTGAGCGTGAAAAAGGCTCCCAGCAATGTCAGATAAGCAAGCCCAGATTACCCCCAGCGTCAGACATTCCCTACATGCTCACGAGAAACTACTATGCGTTACCAACGGAAGCAATAACTATGCAGCTTAGCAGAAATGTTTCGGTTCTGTGCCAGAATGTGTCCCTCGTTCTGAACTTCGTTTCTCCTCGCTTTATGGCCCGATGTACATGCAATAAACCTACAAGTAACGCTTTATAGCTCGTTGAAAGAGTACCGGGTGTAGATTCTCCAGGTGGCTTTCGCGAACTTTGTAGCCTTTAATGCCTGCAAAAATGCGGAACAACCTGCCGCTGGAGTTATGCTCGAGGAAAGGAGGAAATGTCCTATTAAAGAGCAACAACAACAAAAAGTAAGACTTTTAAGTTTCCAGCAAAGGTGCCGTCAGTTGTTCCCGATTAAAGCGAGTCCCAGCTCATAAAGAGAATTTTATGGCCCCTGTAAAGCTGTAAAGTAACGCCAGCGGTTTGAAGAGATTGCAAGTTGATCGTTTCTGCTCGCAGCAATTTTTTGCTTTTTAGCTGCAGTCAACTGGTAAGGATGAATTTGCAAAAAAAGGAGAGGCTTTCAGAAAAAAAGGCAATCCTGTACCGCATAGTAGACCCGCCGCGGTGGCTCAGTGGTTAGAGCACTCGGCTACTGATCCGGAGTTCCCGAGTTCGAACCCGACCGCGGCGGCTGCGTTTTTATGGAGGCAAAACGCTAAGGCTCTCGTGTGCTGTGCTATGTTAGCGCACGATAAAGATCCCCAGGTGGTCGCAATAATTCCGGAGCCCTCCACTACGGCACCTCTTTCTTCCTTTCTTTCACTCCCCTCTTTATCCCTTTCCTTACGGCGTGGTTCAGGTGTCCAACGATATATGACACAGATACTGCGCTATTTCCTTTCCCCCAAAACCAATTATTATTATTATTACCGCATAGTAGCAGTTGCTGGCTCAACGTGGGGCTGTTCGTTGGAGAGTGATAAAAGAGTATGTAAAAAAGTAGCAAAACTTGCACTGTAGCCTTGCTTTTCAGTTGTAAGTTCTTTTTTTAACGTGGAGAACATGTTACACACCGAGGCCAGGAAGCGTCGCCTAGACTCACAGAGGAGAGCATGATGAAATGTTCGCAGAACTAAGTTCGGCGCACACGTGTTTGAATAAAGAAAGCAAAAGGCAAATAAACTTATGCAGAAGCAGAAACGTACGCAATAAGTACGCACGAATTGACGACCCGAGCACACGAGGACTGCTTCTTCTTACTTTTTGGACGGCAACCACGGAAAATCACGCATCGACGCTGAGTGGAGAAAGAGATTCCCAGCACGGTCGTTTCCTTCTGAAGATGAACCTTTTTTGGGAGCTTGTCCTTTCATGCGTCTTTTTTTTTTTGCTGGTCGGATCGAATAAAACGACGTCTTGTCGCTACCAGCCGAATCGAACTTCCTGAGGCTTACGATGTGGTCGACGCCCATTTTCTGCCGATAGCTTAAGGTGATGATAAATCCAGGCGCTCACAAACAACAACACAGAGGGGACACAGCTTAGGGTGGTTCGTGACCGACAGCTTAGGGTGGTTCGTGAGAGTACATTTTATATGCACCCCGCAATTACGATCATCGGTCGCATCCAGCTGTGCGTATCTTTTCCTGCTTTTATTTTCTTGATTTTTGTTCGCGATGCGCGTGTTCATTCGACTGACTGAGTCTGAAGAGAGAAGACATTTTGGCGAATAGGGAAGCGATGAACGTATAACTGGCACTCTTCCTTTTTTGCCATTGTTACATTCTCTTTCTCAACGATGTCAACTTTATTTTAAACTGAAACAGCTTGGCATAACTGCTAAGTGAGGTACTCGGTATCATTAACCAGAACGTAGCCATATGGACATAACGAACAGATAACGAACAGAGTTTTCTCAGAAGCTTCGCAATTGAAGAAATATTTGTTGTAATTCGAGAAACAGGACATTTTTTTTTATTCAGTTGAATACACGATAAAGAGGGATTTTTTCCGTTGCTCAAATGTACTCCAGATTGGGTGGTTCCCCTAAATACATTGGACTATATACAATCTCCAGTGAGTCAATGACTTTGTCGTTCGGCTGCTGATTCCTTGGTTGCGGGATCGAATCCTGGTCGCGGCGGCCGCATTTCAATGGAGGCTAAATGCAGAAACTCCCGTGTGCTGTGCAATCTGATCAGACGTTAAAGAATCCAAGTTGGTCTAAATTAATTCAGAGCACTCCACTATACGGCTCACCGCATAGCCGGTGATTCACTTCGGGACGTTGAACGCTACGTACCTCATACCAAAACAATTGGACTTTATATAGCCAGAATAGCCAATCACTCATGCAGTGTCTCCCTATAATGATTGAAAACTCGCGCAGCATTTAGGCTGACGGTCAGGAGAACAGTAAGTCTTGAAAACTGCCGTGGAGTCCGCTCTGGTTTTATAAGTGCGCGTTTTCTTCTCTTTATAAACGTGGTACTTCAGTGACTTTACTCTAAAGCTGCCATAGCTGTTACGACATCGCGCTGCAAAATCTAAATTTAATATATTTGACTAGAATTGACTTTACAGAAACACTAAAGAAGCTCCTTCGGGTTATTAAAAGGAAATCGTTGCTCTGCTGTTTCCTGTGCAAATAGGGGGTGAGACTTGTCAAGCTACTGTTCAGCAGCCTTCCTCCCACCTCCCCATGTTTTGAATAAGCATAAAATAAACTTTATCTGTAAACTGCATCAGTGCAAAGCAGCTTCAAATTTCTTCAGTTCATTAACAGCGACCACAAATACTTCCTTCTCAAGTTGTTTAGAAAAATCCCGTAAGTTTGAAATTAAAACGGGGTTTTAACGCTGCTAAACCGAGTATACGTACGAAAGCGCCTGTTCATTATTCGCTCCATTTTTCTGGCATCTGCATGTGCACGCAACCGCGTTTATCGCTCTGCATGCATCTTCAGACCCTCTCTCTACTCAGCTGAAGCTGGCACGACGTTCTCCTCCCATTGGCTACAGCCGGCGCGATGCTCCTCCGAAATTTTTCGAGCTTCCTCCCATTGGCTGCAGCTTGCGCGGCGCGGCTCCGAACTAACTCGCGCTTACCCGAGTTAATCTTAGGCTTCACACAATATTCTTGGTTAGGTTTGACCACATGGAGTTGTGTTTTCGCAGTAACAGCAGCGTAGAAGCCCAATAACCAGTTAGTACCTATAGTTGCAGGAATAAAGCAAGTAGTTTATTAACCAGTAATTTGTCTGTAGTGTTTGTTTCTTACGCGAGCAATGAACCAATGCCTCCATGCAGACACTACCTTAGCCACATGTTACTGGCGCCAATTCCACATGCGCCGTTAGCCGTAACTGAGCAGCATCAAAAACTCTTTACCAAGCGTTTACCTAGCGTACTGTTACTGTTACCCTTCAAGTGGGCAGAGACAGTAGACGAGATAGCAGCTTAATATTAGTGCTTGTGGAGAGCGGCTTCTCTGCCTAACGGACGCTGATTATTTACGCCAGGAAGCAATAATCTCTGTGTCTCTGTGGCCTCCCCATAACTCTCGCTGGCGAGCGATAACTTTTTATTTGGCATCTTAGAAAGCCACCCAATTTTAAAAGCAGAACTTTACAGCAAAACTTTTAAGTTGCTTATTTTTTGTATTCCTTTTGTCAAAGCCAGTGTTCTGAGATGACCTCCTTGTGGTTATGAACGTGCTTTCGAAATATATACACAACGTGCTTCATACAGGAGCTGAGAGGCCATTTCTTTTAGCTCGCGGAAAGTGTTCATATTACGCTACGTTGTTGGAAAATTCTTTTTGTTGAATTTCTCTCAAAGCCAAAAAAGGGGGAAGCTGTAGATAAAATTTCATTAGTGGTAGAGGAAGCGTCACATAAGAAAACGAAAATTTGTGAAACATTAAATGCGAGACACAAAAAAAGCGTTCTAAAGGCAGTCTTTTTGTGGAAAATGGGCAGTGTTGATTTATTATTTATTACTTATTATGACAGTAACTAGTGCTGATATTCGCATCAAAAGCTTTGCCTTCGTCTGTTGCTAAGTGCTACAAGCACTTTATAGATAGTCATCATGCGCTGCTCAAGGTTTGTTCCTTATGCTCTTTGTGTGTAAAAATAGGAAGGGCGTTAGTACTTGAAAAACGCTGTGCCATTTTTAGCTCTGAGTATGGTATTAAAGTAAGTTTGTACTGCAGTAGAGTGAGTCAGAAAGCAAAATTTGAAAGAGCAACAATTAAAACAAACCGAAGTAAGAAAAACAAGATTTCTAATACAGGACAGTCTTCTGAGCAGTTTTCGTCTTACGCAACAGGAACGTACGACACTTCGCCTAATCAAACATAAATGCAATAAATTTATCGTGGAATAGATTTACGCTGTTCTTGAGAGTTCGGTAACGTTTTCGTACCTTCGGGTACAGAACATCTTTAACAAGTGTGAAAATCACAGTATACACAGGCGTTTATGTGCTTTCGGCCACCCTCAAAACAAAGCAGCCATGATCAGGATTGAAACCATGGCGTGGATCTCAGCAACCGAACACCTCAGCCACAGAACCACCGCTGTAGGCCGATTGGCTAAATAGATACTACGCGTTTTTCTATCACATCTGCACCTATTTAATTGTTGAGCGATAGCCGAGTTATGTATCGTATACGCGTGAGAGCATGCCACTCGCATCGCAGTACTGTGCCTATCCTTGGTCGATTTATTCTCTGGTTTACCGAAAACAGAACTCTTCTAGCCGTGAAAACCTGCATGCCGCAACGTCTTTGCACAGCTGAATAATCTCCAAGCGAGTATTATTGTGCATGTGATTATCTCATCAGCTTAGAAACCAGAGGCACTGCGGAGATCTAGATATAGATCTACTGAGCTGAAAAATCGCTCCGGCCTCCCGATAGCCATTAAAAAAAGCATGAAATACCCGACTTAACCCCTGTTATTTTTTGAGGATCCGAATGAAACTGCCAGTATTCATTAAAACTTCTTTCTGGGCGAGTTGGTTCATATTGATCTTGAAAAAAAAATTTAGCGACGACACATACCACGAAAAAGACGAGACATACACACAAGCGATGTGTGCGTCTTGTCTTTCTCATGGTTTGTGTCTGTTTGGAGGTCAGGGGTCAATGGATGAAATCTTTGTCCTTAATTGGATATAGGCTGTTATTGTTGCTGCTGATTATGACGATTATGAAAAGAAGGATGATGAACCATTCAAAAGTCAATATCACCTATACCATCAGTTGTTCTCTTCGCGTGCTTACAGAATGTTGAGGCGTGAAGGTGTCATTAGTCGCGCGGAAGAAATTATCACGAAGACTTTTCGGCTGCTGGTGTTATATTTTCTCACAGATGAGCTAAGTGTAATGATAAAGTCAGCCACTAATGCTGCTTGGCTTCTTGAGCACGTTTGGTCGATGCAGATAATTCAGTTTGGTGGGGTCAGTTCTCTGCCGCATATAGTTAGTCACAGTCACGAGTAGCGCTTTAGATGAAGAATTTTTAGTCGCTAATTATCATCGCTATCCCCAGCGTTGTCTCTGTGGCACGGCGTTCAGCAGCAAAGCAACGAGTGCTCTCCTCACCCATGCAGTCGCGTTTTGATGGAAAGAAACGCACAAATGACCGTTAGTGTGAGTTATTGGACATTCAAGAGCACCAAGTGAAGAAGGAAGATCTCCACTACGGTGGCCCATAAGGGAAATTATTGCCTCTATGTGGAAATACTTACTTAGCCCTTATGTGTTGGCTGCGTTTAGTATAAGAAGAAACACGAATAAAGAAAAATTGCTCTACTAGTTAGTCCCCGAGACTGGAACGTACAAACACGAGGCAATGAAGGCAGGCAAGAGCGCCAGCGCATAGAACAGATGTGCAGGCTGGTGTGGAATTCAGACTTTTTATTGAGAAACATGGGCCCACGTATAGAAAAATTTTCAGTGGCAATACCTGTTGCTGCACTGAGATGCCATAGAACGCAGACAAACCGCTGCTTCACGTGGTAACATTCATCAATTGATCGGGAAAATTTCGGAGAGGAAGCCTCAAATTATTATGCTTGTGATAATAGTGTATGTAATGTCCTCTTCTCGTGTGAATCATCGGCGGCGGTCCCTTATCTTCTCTGGAAATTGCACAGCAGTTTTGTAAACTATGCACAGGCCTCGCGTCTGATGTACCTTGTTGTATCTTTTCTTGTTTATTTTCCAGTCATAACCCAATGTATACCACGTGCGTGCGTGTTTGCTAATGCACTCTACACTGCCCATTCCTGTTTTGGCCGCTAAAAGGCGGCTGGCAGCGTTGTGAAATAAAAATAAATAAATAAAAATGGTACCATACATCTTCAGAACGGTTACGCATGATCACACTGCTCCGGAGCAATACTCTCGCGTCTAGCAACCATTAAAACTGCAACGCGTCCGGCGTGGTTACAGAAAGTAACAAGGCCATTTGCCAGCAGCGATGCACAGAAGCGTGTTCCAAAAACAGAGAAATATCGCTGCTATGTGTTATCTGTCTAATCAGAGCAAAGCGAGCAGCGAACGCTTCACTCTATTCGTTACCCCACCGAGCAGGGCGCGAAATGTATTGAATTAAAAGCGACTCCAACCGCTGCATGTAATCAGTTAGTCCTGTGCAAGCAAGAAAGAACAACATGGCTGCGAACATGAAAGGACGCGCTTGCGCACTGCGTCACTAAAAGTGCAGCGCCAGACGGCATGACAATGCAGTTTCACTAATGTTTTTTCTGGCTGTCACGGGCGCCGACTGATTTTGCCGCCTGTTGTACATACGAATACCCAAAGCGTCACCTGGAAGTGATGCAGCATGGATATTCAATTCAAAGCTAGCTGATGTTCCGGTCGGCAAACAAGCACGGAGCGCGCAGATTTAGTCCTTATCTCGGCTTGCATTCCATCATAGCGCGCTAACTCAGGCGTTTCCACTAACTGGAGTATGTAGTCAGCCCTCTAGCAGCTAACGTAGTTAACTCACTGACCTTTTCTGCACTGCACGAGGTCTAACCATCAGGTAAGCGACGCACAGACAGGGCTGCAAACCCAGACAGCTCTCAGAGGCGGGAAAGGCAGAGCAGTAGTCCCCGCAGATCAATTCTTATTATCCTGCAACGACACGCAGTAGATAAACCGGAATGAGGTTTATACGCTGCGACAGTGGCGCCTCGTGGTGTCCTTGCGCCTCAGAAAAAAAGAACCTTACAGTAAACGAAAAGCCGCCTTAGCTATAGAGGTTCATGCAGGCGCTTTCTCATGACGTAACGCGCCAAGTTGCGTAACGTCCAAGAGAGCTTCGGAAAGCTTAGGCACTCGCGTGGTTTTGGGAAGCACTTCCCCGGCAGCAGTGGCTCGTATCGACGGCAGACAAGTGGTACGCCCAGGAAATAGCGGCAATAGAAGAAGGCGGTCCAGCTCTCACACGTGTCAAGTGGCTAGACAGTCGCATATTTTTCCTGGAAGTGGTCTAGATGAAAAAGAAAACGTCTCCTCCGCAGTCTCGAGGCTCCTTGTGTGTCGCGCTCTAATCGAGTGGAAGAAAATGGATCGTGCTAAAGAGGGGAAAGTCCGCGGGCAGCTAGATATCGTGGTAAACGCAGGGTATACGTTAAGGTGCAGAAGGTGTGGCATAACGCGTTCTCCGAAAAGGGCAGACAGTGCTTCCTTCTTGCTTCATGCATCCTTGCTCTTATGCAAGAGTGCACCATGCTTGTCATGACTTCATCAGACAGCTTCCTGCAGTAGAAGGGAAATGTTGTATAGTTAGTTCTTGTTTCCTTTTCAATGTGAACACCGCCAGAGGGCTACAGTTGTGTGCATATATATGTGCGTGCGTCACTGAATAAACTGGGTATCGTTCCATGCATTTGCTGTTATGGTTCACGGTCTTCAAGGGCGGTTCACGCCTACACTACAGGAAATAACGAGCGTCTTTTACAAGTGCGCTGTTCGGATGCTCTCGCGAGTCAACCACACGCGTCAGGAATATGTCGCCTCGAGTTCGTTGTTTCCCATTGCATAAAGTAGCGAGATGAAGTGTTCACTAGACGATTTAATTTTAGCGAGGATCTAATTTTCGCTTTTTTTTCGCAAGTAAAATGAAACTCGCGAAAAATTTAGGGGCGATGAATTGAATAGGTGCTCTCGCAGAGGAAATGCGACATCAATTTTATTTATTCGCCAATCTATTTCTATCCCTAATCCATCGATTTTCACTCATCAATGCATTAAGATTCTTATTGTATTTTAATTTCGATTCTAATCGAATTTTAACTCTAACCCAGTTCTGATTCTATTCCTATTCTATTTCTATTCGTAATCACTTCTTTATTCATTCTTGCTGAGTCATTATTTTTCATTTTAATTTTTGCGTAGCCATTCTTATTCCGGGAGAGGGGAGGGGGATGGCGCAGATGGAGAGAAGGAGGGGAATTTCTTTTAACATCACCTGCCACCTGAAAACTGGTGCCGTGGGTGTTTTGGAAAAATGTCCTCCGTCCACCCCCACACGCCCACAAACACACAATTATGCTCGTACGCACGCACGCGCACACGGAAACACAAGCACGCGCGTACACACACACGCACACAAGAATGTACCTGAGATCAGCACTCTTCTGAGATCAGGTACCTACTTCGGAGATAAGGTAGCTGAGATCAGAAGCAATCTGAGATCAGCACACGCGCACAAGAAGATATCTGAGATGAGTATAGTGTTTCTGTCTGCAATATATTTGATAAAAATTGACAGCTTAAGCTGTTACGCAAGTTTGCTCATACATTTCTTGGACGTATTTACACAATACCAACTAAAGCGCATGCAGTTTGCATAGCTTCTTTACTCCATTAAAGTGTACAATACTCTTCAATGACTCGTGCACGAATGGCGTCATCACGCTTGCCCTCACGTTTACCCTTACATCCACTTCAGTTTGTTGTCTCTCCAATGCCCCTTGTGTGCGCGCTGTATATCATGCTTGAAAGTGTCCCTCATTCGCTCGGATTGTTTCCCAAAATACCCCATTTATCAAACAACAACCATTAGTGAGTTTCTCTTTCTTGCACAGACTTCCTACTGCGGTCGATGCGACGAGAGTGGGACACCACGTAGCGTTTATTCCACTTTCTTTAGGAAATCAGTTTGTGCTGAGTGCTTGAGCAGCTCGCCCCTGGAGGGAGGCGAGTTGTGGTTAAGGCCAACAGAATTCTCCGGCTTTAGTCACGCAGTGTAAGGTCACATGCATTCATGTAACAGAGAAATATACGGCGCAACCCGCCGAGCGAAATTTAAGTCCCTCACCCGACAGGTTCGTTTTACGCCAGCGCTATTGCGTTAGCCGGCGCAATCCACTTGTCTCCCGCAACGCACAACTCGCACGGACGCAAACCACCCGATTAGCTTCCGCGCCGAGGAGCCGACACCGCACTTCAGGCTCCTGCCTGTTCAGATCAATCGTCGATAAATCGGTTATAAAACGGCACCACCACCGCGCCTTGTATAGACCTGCTTCGCAAGGTCATCGATCATCGAGGTAGTGATCGTTCCGACGCTGGAAAACGACCATATTTTGCAGCGGTATGAGTCGTTTCGTTGCCACAGTGGTCTTGCATGCAGCACTTTTGGGCCACAGCTCGCACTTTCTTCCCCCTTCTAGTAACGGCCTTTTGCGCCGTCGCTGATTCGCTGACGATGAAAATGCCCCTTTTAAAATCCGTCGTATTGTTTCCTACAAGGTACCGTGATTTAAAAACATTTGGGAAACGCCCTCGCTCGCTGTGGTAAGGCGGAGGTCACCAGTCTCAAAAACTACGGCGACGCACTCTGAATTCAGGATCGTTCTCAAATTGCTGGCTTCAGGCCTCCCATATATATCCCCAGAATTTTAAGGCCCGCCGTCCAGATCGGCATTCAAAACCATAGAATCGCCTGGGCATTCTATTTCTACGAGTTAAAGCATCTCGTTGCTGCTGATGTGAATGCTGTCACCACCACTGGATCTGAAGCAGCTGTAACATTGAACGTCGTTAGCACTCCGGGGATCTCTGTGCCCGCAGTTGCGACATGTATTGTTATCATATTTGCCATGATCGCCATCGACGTTGTGGGGTTAATTTGGGGCGATAAATATGTTCTGTCCGCTTAACCGCGGCTGACCTAGTTCAAAGCCGCCCGGACCCCTACCCGTGATCGCGTACGCTACCGAGCGCACGCCAACCATGGCGCTTGCTCTGACGGAACAAAGGAACGACACACTGGCTGACCCAAACAGGCCTTTATTGCTACAGCAACAATAACGCCAGCTAGCAACAAAATACGCTAATGAATCGAGGCCGTCCGACTCACCAGCAAGGTTACGAGCGAATGTTAACCCGGTCTAGGGATACTCCGTGGCCGGACGGGACGAGATGCGGGAGCGAGTCTCCCCGTCGCTTCCTCTCCCCGCTGGCGAAGAGCGGAGCCGCGAGCGACACGTCCGCTCGCGCTGACAATCCCAGCCGAAGCCCCCTTCTGCCCTCTCCCGCGCGCGAGCTGCGGTCTCTCGCGCTGCGACGCTGGCACCCTCTCTCGTTAGTTAAGGTAGCTAACAAGGGAATGTGCCCCTCCTCGAGGCGGGGCTGCTGCTGCACGGTGCCTCACGGGAAAGCAAACCACAAGGGGAATCTGCGGGGGGTGATTCCCCACAACGCCAAATTCCTCCCCTTCACTGTCCCGTTGATCAATGTCTTCACTGGCTTCGTCTCCCGGTGCTCACTTGCATATCCATGGCCAGCATCAGGCTTTCTCTCCAGTACCACGATCACTCCGACTCTCGAAGCCAAGGTCGTCATCCTGGCGATGTACCCCGCCCTCTTCAACGCCTTGCTCAGCCTCACTAACTGCGACGTCCACAGTTCTCGCCAAGCAGGGTCCGGAAACTTGCACACCTACGAGGAAGAAGGCAAGATTAAAGTGCTTGGCAATTCCGGGTCGCAAAATTTAGTGCCCACGAAATATCCCCAAAGCTCCAGCTTAAGCTGAATAAGCGAGATATCAAACTTTCGTTACTCTTCTGTTTTCGTTTCCGGCAGTAGTCTCCAAACGACAGAAAGACGCGAGAAGCGTTGACAGCGCATAGCCCTATGCTCTCGTGTCATGTTTATATAACTGCAGAGAGATTTTGCTAGGTCATCTGTTTTTTGTTTTGCCTTTGCAAACCACCTCTACTCCTGCAGACCACGTTGTCAAGGCAAGCAACTGCAGCCCATATAGAGAGTCTAAGCTACCGCAAAGCATGGCCATAAAAGCGCACCTAACCAAAACGTCTGCGGTAGCGCGCTTCCAGAAGACGCAGATGCCAAGGCAAAGAGGATTGGTTATGTCAGTTCTCATTTCCTGTCTTATTTTTATCGTCGGTGCTGCGAGAAAAGTAAGTTTTTCCTTTCGTTTCTAGCGGGCAGTACAGTTTTCTTTCAGCAGATGTTTAAGCTTCGGAAATGAAATTCTGGGAAGCATTTCGGTTGGTCAAGTTGTATTTTTCTTTATTTTTTGTAAGAGAACTGTCTTACCCTCAAGAAGCACATGTTTATTCTTCTGCTTCTCCACCTGGCACTTTGTTTACTGATTGCGTTTAAGCGGGTTCTTCTGAAGACGCAAGGAGCGTGGCTTTGAAAGATGCGCATTCGTCTTTTTCTCCTCGATGAATTTTTGTTTCCCCTGAAAGTGATGCCTCCGAGGTAATGCGTTGTGCACAGACGGCAAATCGTCTCGACTTGCAACGATCGTAACTTCTTCCACATCGTTTATCTTTATGCATGCAGGCAGACAGCGAGCTGACAAAAGAAAGACCACAGGCCTTCAGGGAAAAAAGCTGTCTCTGAAACGCTACGGTGACATTGACATTCCCGCTGTCGTGCGCGTAGTGTTTGGAAGAGCACCGTTATTTGTTGTTATGCGTCCCTGCGAGCTTTCTCCCCGGAGGGCACCGCCGTCTGACGGCACGCCGCCACGATCGCTCCTTGGGTAGCTGTGGAGATTAGGCGGCGTACCAAGCTGCCGCAGAATTGCGCAAACAAATGTAGTTCCTTATTCGGGTTCAGAAATGCACCTTTCTTCTCGGTTAGTTCTGCTTCATGGAGACGTGTTAGTGCCTTGTTGTATCTTCAGTAATCGTCAGTAATGCACTGTTTGTTTGCATGAGCCATGCGGCAGTATGTTCAACACCGCGGAGGTTCACTGTGCACCTGTGTGTTGGCTTCTTTAATGCGCAACCTGTTATGACTCCATACCAGAAACGCTGTGTGATGGTTTGTAGAAACAGTTCTCAGGCCCAGTGTTTACTTTCCTCTTAATGAATTCGCCATTCACTCTTTCTTTTTCTCTTTTCCTTTTCTTTTTACCGTCCTCCTCTCTACTCTTCTCTTCTTTCACCCTCACCTTTCACCCTCACCCTCACCTTCTTTCACCCTCAGGCAGACCTCTACTGTTCCATTAAAGTCTTCCTCCTCCTCCTCCTCTTAATGATTCTCGTCAAAACGAGTGCTTAATAAACGAAAACGAAAGCAAATTGGTAAGAGATGGTCAGCAGTAAACATCACTCTGCTTTTACCAGCGCAGAACTTATGTGTTGCTAACTTTCCGCTGTTCAGTCGCTCTGTCCTATCTGCATCTTCTTCCTGTTAGTGTTAGCGCTGTCGATACATACATATAACTACCGTCGTATTAATTTGAAAATATAGTACCGCGGGTCAGGAATGTGACGCCAAATTATCAAAGAAAGCCAGACAGCTCAATAGACAACCTCACAATTCAAGACAGCCTTTGTAATAGGCTTTGTCTTTAAGGATAAAAAGTCTTGAAATCTAGATTAGGCGCTTGAATAGTCGTGAATACAAATTAGCGATAGTAAAACCACCCTTTCGCAAACAGTGAGTCAATGCATAAGGTGTTGAGTGCTGACTGCATTGTGAAGTTAAGCTAGCCGTTAGCGAAAATCATGTTATTTTCACGTTATCACAGCTAACTTGTTTTTTTATAGGCATACCTTTATTGGTTTATTTTTTTCTGCGTTCGTAGTTACCGTTGATTTCTCTTGTTACCATTGTATTGATCACCTCTAGGCACGTTCTCGCAGAAAGACTAGCAGAATCATAAACAAAATGAATGAAATATTAAAAAAAAGACGTCCTGGATTGTCGCGGCGTCAGGAAGCGTTGCAATCTGAGCCTCTTTACGGTTCTTTCCCAATCAGGGACGCACACACTGTGACAGTTTATGCGCCTGAATCCACAAACGTGTGTCAAGTTGTCGGCAAAAGAGGGAAGGGGGGCGAAATGGCGCTGCAGTCGCGCTAGTCTCAGGGATCCCGCATTGTTGCACGAATCAGAAAGAGCGATCACCTAGCAGCCTCGCTCGTATGGCGACAACCCTCCATTACTGGCGCGCGGCGCGCCGCGAGTGACACTGTAATTGGGCTTACTGTGCGATCACGCCGTTTGGATAGCGTCGGGTTTCCGGCGGAGTTCTGACTGTCCCTAATTCGGGACGCTGATAGGCGGTCGTTGTCTCTCGGCTGCCACGGGTTTTTCTCGTGGGTGCACGCCCGTCCTCAGGCAGCGGTTATTTGCTTGCGGCGGAACTCTTGATTTGGTGTCCGCACCGTGCTTTTGTTTGGAAGTGAGCCTTTCTTGGTAGCGAGAGCGAAACAGCGAAGCCTTCCGATGTCACACTATGTCGCGGTGCTGTGGAATTCTTCATCGGTCAAGCTGCTGCCGCTTCAACAAAAATCGAAGCCTTGTCGGCTGCATTCGCGAGATCACTTGCAAGTTATTCGCACGTGACAAGTTCCTTTAAAGACGTTCGTGGCTGGCAGACATTGTCCAAGAGAGTCAAAAAAGGCGCTCTCTCATTGCTTATGAGACCGCCCTGGACGCCTGTCTTAGAAACAGTCATGTGTGTGATGATTCTACGTGTGTGGACGTGATGTGTGCACAAGGGCTTTTACCTTCGATACTGCTTGTGCATTAGCGTATTTTCCTTGGATATTGAGCATGCTTCTCACTGTGCTAATCCTACATCATCCCCTGTCCTTACACTCATTGTCTCCGTCATTCCCTTTCTCCATAGTATAGGGAGTAGCAGGCCAGAGAAATATCTCTCCGGTCGGCCACTCCATTAATCGTCGCACTAAACTGTTCTCTCTCTCTCTGTCTCACTCCCTCGTTGTTTTGTCGAAGACTACTTGGCAGTGCAAGCAATCGTAGTGAACTTTCAGCCTTGGCTGGTGCTTGCGCATACTAGCGCAAGATGTACACTGCATTAACGGGGAAGGGGTGTCATGGCTTTTATCAGTGGATGCGTTGTTCGACAACCTGGAGAGAACCTTCAGCCCGTTCTGCGTCTTTTTCCGATTGCTAATCTGCTTTTCCTATCTACAGTAG
The DNA here is from genome assembly GCA_030143305.2 of Amblyomma americanum. Lineage (NCBI taxonomy): Eukaryota > Metazoa > Arthropoda > Arachnida > Ixodida > Ixodidae > Amblyomma > Amblyomma americanum. The sequence goes on from JARKHS020004450.1 coordinate 79,764, forward strand.
GTAAAATATTGGAGATTGTTAGTGCAGTAAAACCACGATATATAGAACTCGAATGCAATGAACTGCGAATAATGCCAAATGGAAAGCTTTGTGTTGAAGAACAGAGATACAGAGCCCAAAGAAAACTTTGAAAGTTATAGATAGGTTAAGAAGATGTAGGTTTAGAAGCCCTGCACTCATTTTCTGCGTGTGCTGTCCTGCGTGTCATAGTATTGCTGTTGTAGTTAACTTTCGCTGTTTCAGAAGACAACGCGAGGCCACGGTTATAATACATGGATGTATAGGACAAACGATATGGTGAAGAGAGGAGGATTGCTACAAATAAGCAAGAAGGTGGCACCAGTAACCTCTAACCAGTGCACCCTTCACATCTCTTGGAAGTTCAACTGGCTTGAACGAAACATTGCAACTACCCGGCAAATGGTCTTGAGACCACGAGCAACATGTCGGTCGGGCGCCGTAGGTTACGGGATGCAGGTTTGAGGAGAAATGTCGTTTCTGGACAATCACGGAAGCCAATTAGCTGGAATTCTCGCATGTGTGAAGGGACATGCGTGCTGTGTCCGCTGGTGTTAACAGCGGGTGATTCCGCTATTTGGAAGCGCTGGAGTAAACTTGTTGGAGAGGCTATGTGCCTTGTATGCGCTTTTGATAAAGATTGTACGTCCTTTTCAGGAGGAGTTTGCAGCTATAGCTATCACCACCACTTGTTCGGTCCGGAAAACAGCGTGAATTCTGGGCGTTTTTTTACTGTCTCCTTGAGTTTTTACCCAGAATGAGCCTTCACTGCTCAGTCGTTACCGCAAGAGCCGCTGTCATTAGTTCTCCGTTCGTCACTTTCGCAAGGTTTACAATTTTAGCAACGTGCACGTCGTAGTAAGTGCATGCTGTCTGCGCTCATAGGGACGCATTAACGTGAGACTCGGCGTACCGCTTGGAAACTAAAGACGCTATAATTAGCAGCACGCGCCGTCAGCGGGTGACAGAGCGGTTCTTGGTGTTGCGCGAAAAACTTCGCCAACGTTCCTGTACCGGACATACGAAAGAAGCCGTCTCGCCACGCCCGTGACAGCTGTGACGCATGTCGTGGCGTCGCTTGAGAGGCAGGCTGGAGTCACTTCTGAAAAGGTCGTCGCGGTTTCGCAAGGACGTCCACTTTGGCGTAATCCTTGTTGCTATTGCTGAGAAAGCAACTGTGGGACGTCTCTGAGGGACCATCCGCTCCTTGCCCAGCTTAGCGAGAGGAACCAATACTTCTTTTGGTTCTGTCTGCTCGCTGCACTCGAAGCTCCTATGGGAACTATTTATTCGTTTCACTAGCCGAGTGTTTGCTTAACAGGAGTTGGCTTTGAATTTTCCAATCAATGCCAACAATGTCGAAATGCGCATAAATAGCGCATTCTTTGATAAAGTATGCCAAAGTGCAGCATATATTAGCCTTCTACCACATTTCTAAAACGCGATTTTTGTTTGCTGAGATTTGATAACGAGACTCTTCTTGCTTATAAAAACTTGAACTGTGTCCCATCGTGAATTATCATGGAGCCAGCAAACGACCACAAAGAATTTTTAGTGGGAAAACACTGTTCCGATGGGTAAACCAGGAGCAAGATCTTGCGATATTGGTAGGTTTGTGTCAAGTGAAGTAAATAAATAAAAAATAAATTTAAATAAGTATCTGCGACCGAGATTCTAATCCGCGGCAGTGCGAACAGATCGGCTTCGCTGGCCACTCCGCGAGAGCACTAATGCTATCGCAGCAGGCGAACACGCCTGGTGTTAAACTGCAACACACTCTCACGCTGTGCATTGCACATCGTTTTCTTCATCAACCAACACTACTATCAAACTAATATTCGCGCTTTCAGCTACATGTGGCGGTAGTTGCAGAAAAATGTGCGCTGCATGCATTGGCCTGGACAACTCTGCTGCAGAAACGCGGCACTGGAGCATAGGCCGCCGGCGTACATTGGGTAAATTGGCATTGACGATGTAAAAGTTGAAGATGCGCAAAACCGGCTCCACTTCTATCGCGCTTCAAGATACATGGCAATGGTGTACACCTGGAAAAAAATTGATTTTGCACAATATTTTGTGTTTAGCAACACTCAAACACCCGCCATTTCAGGAGAGCACGTTGTTGGGCGAGTCGGTCGTACATACTTAAAGAAGGGAATTGCGCTAAAAAAGACATGGACGAGAAAAGACAAGGACGGGCGCAAACTCGCGACTGATTTTATTCAGAAAGAACACAAATATATATATACCTAGATTCTTATCCAATCATTGCCTAAGCGCACATGCCAGGAACGTTTTCTCTTTCTTATACAAATTGATACTAGAATCGCTTACGCATTCATCACCTGACTTATCAATGAAAAAAGCCTCTGCGAGTTCACGTGCTACCTGGTTACGACTGCGCCTTAAGATTTTTGTTCTAGCCAGCAAAGGCTGGCATGCTTTATCAGGCGTAGCCAAAGGGCATGCGCCGCGATGTAAGGGCAAATTTGACCCTTTTCCGTTAACCATAGAAAGCTTGTGTTCCCTTAGTCGTTCATTTATACAACGGCCCGTCTGGCCGATGTAAACTTTTCCACATGTCAGGGGAATTTCATACACAGCCCCGACAGAACACCTGACAAACTGGGTGGCGTGACGTTTCGTGCAGTCTCGCACGCATTCCTCGCCGGAGACAATCCGGGGGCACAAAGAGGCCAACTTGCGCGGGGCAGAAAATACCACCGGCACACCGTAGCGATTGGCTACATTCTTTAGGTTGTGGGACACCCTATGAATATAGGGGACAACCGCCGGTCTGGTATTCGGTTGACCGCCACCTTCTTGAGGTGTTCTAAGTTTCAAGCTTTGCAGAAGCTTCTCGTCCATGTCTTTTTTAGCGCAATTCCCTTCTTTAACCCGCCATTTAGTTTTCAATTTTGTGGTAGGCACAAAGAATTTTTTTTCCAGCTTCGTATAACTTCAGTGCAGTTGTTCCTTTCAGGCTTTTGTTAGGCTAGACAAGGAAGACCAGAGAACGGGAAAAGGAACCGAAGTAGCCTGAACGTGTTTCGAAATAGTTTTTGACATCACTTATTTAAATATTTCAGGAACAGCGCTTTGATATTCACGGCCACTAGCAGCGCATAACTTAATCCGCCGTTAAACGTGCCTTGTTTCTTGTGCTGACTTCTCATAGTGGCTAGCATGGTATTTATTCTCGGAGCTCACTGTACTCCGGTCCCAAGTGGACTTCCGTTGAGCTTACACGGGTTCTGTGTTCACTATGACTGATAGCTCAGTCTTATTCTGACTACATCTTCTGCGAGTCCGAAACTTTTCCCCGAAGACCGAATACGTGGGCAACGAGAAGCAAGGCGTACGCTTTCGTTCCCCCATGAGACAGAGCGATCAAAATCAATATTGTGTCCGGCTCGTGTATTCCCGAAGGTTGGTTGTCTGGGGAGTAAGTGAAGGTGCGACTGACTGAAGTGATCGATTTTACCTTCAAACGGGCACTACCCTGTAAGGATCTCCCGAAAGCTATTCAAAGCCCAGGATGGCCTTCATCAATGCCACGTGCCTCTGAATATTTCGGAATGTTTGCATTTCATCGCCTTCAGACTGTCGGGTCCTAGCAATCGAGCTTTATTTTACTATTTCTTGTAATAAACTGGTGTGCTTGGCTATTTTGCAGAATATTGCTTCACAGTATTTCTTTAGAAGCCTTATAAACGTTCTTTGCCAAAAGAAACCAGTCAACAGGGTTTCCTTGTTACCACTACAGTGCAGCCCTTACAGCACTCCCACAGATCACAATGCTCGAAAAGTTAGGACAAGGGTTCTCTTCACCTTACATAGATTTAGAGCTTGAAGGGTGCCATAAGTGCTCTGCTCCACAGCTAAGAAATAAAAAGCCCCGTGATTTGGTTATATTTGGGAAATATAGTACGTCACTGCCACAGGGTGCTAATTTAACAAAGAATCCTATTTAACACGCTTTCATTCTAGATCTAAAAGTATTTTTTTTGCACACTGCACTGAACTGCATTTGTAATGCATAATAGTTGTTTATTTGTGTTTTTGTACAATTCACTTGAGTGCTGCGTGAAAAAAACTGTTGTGCAGCCAACCTATAATGTGGCTGGATCCACGTAAAGCTGTGTCTAGAGCTGTTGGCGGCTTCCTTTTTTTTTTAAAGGAAACTTAAGCTGAATTGAGTAGAATTCCGAATGCCAGATATTACTTTATAAGGCCTGGCGCAAACGCCTATGTATTTCCTTTCACTTCTTGATAACTTCGTGGTCAACAAATTTTATCGAGTGAGTGTAAGAGAGCACTTAGAGGCTGCTTAAGTGATGAGTGGGGGGCAAGCGAACGATTTCTGAGCTGTAGACAAGTTCCTTTGCCATCGGTTTATAAAACTATACTGGGTACTCTGAGAAAAGGTGTTATGAAATTTTTTAATCGGAGTTTTAATCAGAAATTTTCCCAATTATGAAATTTTTTAATCGGAGTTTTAATCAGAAATTTTCCCAAAGTACGAATTCAGCTTAAATGAAATATCCAAAGAAAAAAATGAAACAGAAAGGTGCAAGTAACCTTCTTATGCAATAGCATAGAACCCGCACCGGAGCAAAAATACGACGCCATCTGGCATCGTCTAGACAATTCCTAATTGGCTGAGGGGCAGTGACGTCGTCAGTAACATAACTGAAGCGAAGGAATCTAATTGACTGAAGGGACGTGGCATCATCATCTTGGTAAAGACGTCACAGACAAGAAGTGACGTGACCAGACCGGCTAATACCCATTGGCTAAAGAGTAGTGACGATGCCACACCAGGCCCATCTGTGTGCAACCTCTAGCGGCCATCGTGCCTCTATCTCTCTACCTCCATCTTTCTCTACCTGATTTCTTTCTCTTGTGTGTTCCGCATAGTTTGCTATGCTTTTTACCATGAATATCCACCCGAACCTTCTACTTTTTTCTACCTGCCAACCGTGGCAGGTGCTACTCGGGAAAGGCAGTCTGGGTCTCACAAGGCCCACAAGTCACTTCCAGCAAAGGCATCAACAGCTTTGGGTGCTATCGCATCGCCAGCGCCTAATAAAATTAGATGTCTCTACGTTTTAATGTGCCAGCACCCATGGTAGCCATTCTCCACATTTAATCGCTGTTTGTTTGTTTGTTTGTTTCTCTGAAGAGCGCTTGGTAGCAGGTTGCCGGCAAGCCTAAGAATGAGATGTGAGGACCGATGGCATTGATATGATTTAATGGCTGCTAGCCTACCGCGAACGCTCCGTCCCGCGCCACTGCCAGTTTCTTCTTCCAGACACTACCCGGATCCATCAAGAGATCGTCCCGATCACGAATAGAAGACACACACGAAGAGACGCGCGTAATGGCGATGATGATGATGATGAATTTTTATGGCGCAAGGGCATCTGTGGCCAAAGAGCGCCATGGCGCAAGGTGTATTCGACTACTCAAGGTGGGGTCGAAGACCTATTTCCAAAGCATTTCTAAACCAGACCAGGGGAAAGCTTGTACCCATTGCATCACCGGTGGGTACCCGGCTGCACTGGGGATCGAACTCCGCACGTTCCGTATGCGAGGCGGATGTTCAACCACTTGGCCACCGCTGCGGTCCGTAATGGTGATGGGCTTGAGATTACAGTAGAACAGAAATGAGAAAGTGGTGAAGTACTGGCTGCCACGATGAAAGAGATGGGTGAATGGATTCTGGTCAACGAAGCTTCTGGGTCACATGACGCCAGGAGCAGGCGGCCGAGGCCCTTAGACGCACCGAACAACATGGGCAGGGGGCGGTTTCCTCACATGCGGGCGGCGTGTCGGGTCGGTGGGTTCGGAAGGCCGGGTCATTGAGTCGGCTGCGGCTCGTCGTGTCAGGTGGTCGGGGAGGGAGACGGGGCTGGGGAGCAACGGCGAGGCCTGTTCTGGTCTGGTAGGCTGGGGCACATCCGGACGGCGCGGACCAGGAACCCGTAGCCGATGGACCAACTCCAGACGCAGGGATTTGGAGCACGAGTGCCCGGAGTATAAGGGTTGAGTAATACCGCGCAGGCTCCAACTAGTACTAGGTGACGGCAAGCCGGAAAATGGGACGTGGTGACCGATGGCAATGAGATTATTTGTTGTTGTTGTCGGCTTCTGGTGGAGTGGCACATACCCAGAGTGGGATAGTGGCCAGGGTGCGTTGCCAATTCAAACACAAGAAACACATTGAGGTAATTAAGTTGTAGCCATTCGGATTATTCAATATATATATATATATATATATATATATATATATATATATATATATATAGCCAATTTGCGTAGTTAAGGCAACTCAAAATTAGATATGCTAGCACTGTGTGGCCATCGTTTTGTATATATATATATATATATATTATATATATATATATATATATATATATATATATATATATATATATATATATATATATATATATATATATATATACTTAACTACGCAAATTGGCTATCATTTTTTGGTTAAGCTTGGTTTCATAGTTTTCGTTGTGCCTTGGCATATACTGTGGAGCATGCAGATTGAAAGGGTACTAAAAATAGAGCAGCAATTTCTCTTATTTGCGGTTTTGTGACTAAGCGCAGTCGGCTGAAAGCCGGAAAGAGAAAGCTATTGAAGTTCCCAGGAATGCTAATAAATTTTTGTTAGTTCTTCAACGCCTTTTTACGGAGCAACGCTGTCTGCATAGGTTACTGAGAGCGCCATAAAATATTCAAGCTTAACTGTAGTTAGCTTGATTAGGAAACTCAGTGATGCGATTATTATTTATGAGCACGATATCATAATTTTCCGCACCTCGCTCGTCGCTTAACCAAAAGTACATCTCTGAAGGCATTCTCGATAAAAAGAAAGAAAAACAAGTCAGTGAATCATTGGCGCAAAAAGGCGAGCATACGCAGGATCGACGAACACGTTAATGGAATGACCTGCACTGAGTCCACTGTGCTTAGATAGTTGATTGTAGGGCGACGCGGATCATATCCGACGGTTTAGAGTGGAGGCCATCCGTTAGCGGTTATTAAGAATTATGTTTAACTGCAGGGCAATGTGTCAAGAGAGAGGGAAGCGCAGAAAGCTCATGGAAATGTTGAGCAAAAATCGAAGAAATAACGAAATAAAAAAGATGCCTCTTATGTTTGCAATGGAGGAACTACTTGACAGATCAGGTCACAGAATTCAGCTCCCGTGTCAGACCGGCAGACCGAGAAAACTTCATGCGGTCAGACACGAAAAAAAAAAGGAAGAATCTTGGCCGTGTTTTTTTCAGTTTCCACATTTTTAGCTTTCTTGACCTAATAAATATGCCTTCACAACGTACAGGTTTTTTTAGGGTATGACATTTATTTATTTACTTATTTTTTTGAGTCGCAAAAAACCGGCAAAGATATCAGGTTGCCATGGTGATCGTTTTGATATAGCAAGAGAGAAGCCGTACCGCTCTTGTAGATGACGTTTTGTTGGCGAAAATTGCTTCCTTGTAACAGCATGAGGTGGCGGTGTAAACCATATCTGCCAGTTTTATTTGATTTTTCAGAGGTCGCTAATCTTGAGACTGTAGTCGTTCCCTTTGACGTCACCCGTAATTTTCGCAGTTTCCCCGGATTCGTACAACACTCGGGCTGTGCCTGATGTCAGGTTTTACGACAGCGTGGCGCTATACAAGAGTTTCTGTGTAGTGTTTACGAAACGTGCCGAAGGGCCGCAAAAGCTGCCGAAATGTCGCCCTCAGCGCAACGCGTGGGTTGTCAGCTGAAGAGGTCCTTCCACGGCTTTCCTCCGGCGCTCGTTGACACAGATACCACGGGAGATCTCGAGTTTCATCCACGTATTGCTTCCCAGCTACGTCAGGCTGGCGGGCCTTTATTTTTTATTGTTCGAGAATACGCGCGAGGAAAAGTCTGCGGCTTAACCTTGTGGATACATAGCGGTGCTGTGGCGCTGACGCACTCTTTTACGCACAGCTCCACGCGCAACACCCACATGCGCACATGAGAGCGACGAAATTGCGGGAAATAAAAAGCGTTTTTATTTTCTGGGGTCGTCGTTAACTATTTTGTGGCTTGGATGCGTAACCATGAACATTAAGCGTGTACTCTCATGTCTGGACCAAACGTGAGTGTCGCCTGTCAGCGTAATAGGGTCTTTCTGGTTATGTTTGGTTAGAGTGAGTAACCAGCTTGATTATACTGTTGCGTAAACGGTCTTTGCGAAATGTTCGTGCACCACGCGGTTAGAACTGCCTCCGTCGCCCTCCACAGCCGAAACATAACACATGAAAGTCTTCGCGTTTGAAAAAAAAAAAGCACCGGTAGTAGGTGATCCGTACACAGCCGAGGTCATGCCGATAAAGAAGTAGGAGGTGGAAGAAGTAGAAGAGTTGTTAGCAACGTAGAGAAGTTCGGAAGTTGACATAGCTCTATTTCAAGACGCGCTGGGGATTCGGCTTCGAAAATTAGACATAACGGCGATGTGCCTTCAAATGAGAATTAGTAAAGTTTGGTTGAATCTCGCGTGCTAGAATAGACAACAACAAAAAAAAAAGACGAATAAAACGCTCAACGCACTAAACACGGTGATAGCTGTCGCCATGTTGCGGACATTTTTATTGGTAATACGTATAAGAATGCAGTAATGGCTAACACGTGCAGACTTTGTGAATACCTGGGTTGCGCACGGCCACGTTCCGGGGGCTTGTCACGTGACCGTTGCATCCCTGACCTCCATGTGACCAGATTTCAAAGGCCTACGCTACGAATCCACAGGGAAGAGCTCCGTGTAACAGCTGTTGCTGTAAAAAAGCAAAAAAAAAATTGATGCATACCTTCACATCAATAGAAGAACACAAGAAAATTTGAAATTTTTCTCTCATCCATGGTGAAACGTGTGTGTTCAAGAGGAAAATATATCTGATCACGAAGAGCAACATGGGGTGCCTACGCGTCTATTTCAGTTCATTATGAGCACATCTTCTACGATTTTACATGTGCTTTGGCATCTGTCAAAGCAGACTCGGTAGGCACAGCGAACAGTGCCTTTTGCCCCCGAACATGCTGGGCTCCGTGTAACGTTTCTAAAGCGATCCACATGTTTGGAAACCCTTCAGCCAAAATGGACACACAAGGGCATAATAATCTGCTAGGTCCACCGACACAATTTCTGATTCTCTCATTCCGAAGAAAGAAAGCCTATCGATGAGGCTGCCAAGTAGTTATTCTATCTCTTCGCGCTAGGACTGATGCAAGAAGTAAAAAAAAAAAGAAAAAAGTATCCCGAAATCATCCTAATATATGGAACCTCTTAGGACTGATTTTTCATTGCGAAAAAAAATTAGGGGCACGCTTAAGCTCCGCCTTAAAAGTAGACGCGATATCACCTTCTCTCTTCATGCGGCCTCTGGTGACAATCACGCGCGATGAAAACTTTGCACACATATTGCCATGGTCTGCTCCGCACGCTGGCCGTCGCGAGATGTCGATACTCTTAGAATTCACAATTATCGATTAAAAATCATCAATTACAGACTTTCCGAAATCATCGGTGTCAAGTACCAGTCATAAAGTGCATTTTATTACCAAGTACCAATCCCAGTCATCGATCACCAATCCGCAATCACTAATCACCGGTTAGAAATCACCATTAGCGATTACCAATCCATAATCACTTTACTGATCACGGTAATCGATAACAACCAAAATCATCGATCACATTATCGATTACTAATCACCCATAACAATTAACGATTACCAATTAACGTTACCAGTCACTGTGTAGGTTGTACTTCACAACATATTACTCCGCTACATGCTCATATACCTATATGAAACACACGTTACTAACTCATACACACCAAAACGCATTCACTATGCGCCCCTCTAACACGCTTGAATCAACGACCTATCATGGCCAATGTCCTTACACAGGTGCGGAAAATGTTACTTTCACCTAAGACTAAGACTTTCTGCTACAATTTACATACAGAAACATTGCCCGTGAAGACTTGCCTTCAGAAAAAGGCCATTTTTGTGTCAGCTGTGAAATGACGCCTCTGTAATAATCCTTAAACATTTGAACATTGTTTTGCCAATTGTAAAGACGAAATTCTGCTCTGGGATGTCTTGCAGCGGTCTCTGGAAAACCGGATCTATTTTTCTTCTCGTACCATTCAATACCTCAACGTAGTGCAATATGTTGATGAACCTCTTGATATGAGTACTCTGATTGTTCTACACAACTTATGGAAAACTAGAATGCTGGACCGGCACTGTGAATCATTTGTTCCGACGAAAGCTCATTTATGCCAAATGATTGTTCAACTTAGGGAAGTGTTTGAACAAACCGACTTTGAACCGGCGAGGTAATTCACTCTTGGTGAAGTGCTCTTTCGTATCTCCCGTCTAGTGTTCTGTTACTTTATTTTTTGAGACGTCTTTAGTGGCGTTTCTTGAAACCTTTCTAAATAGCTCATGTAAATATAGTATATTTTAAGTGTAATGAGCACCGTGTTTAAAACAAAACCTTTTTGTGGCCTATGCGTTGCGTTCCCGCCTGGAACGCACAGGGCTTGCGTTCAGCCTCCAGTGCCGGCTATTTCTTTTAATGAATTACATATTCCAAAATACCATTAATAGAGGAACCTCCTCGCCAATATTGACTTCATTTGAGCCCTTCCACAAATTCGCTAGGTTTATTTGAAACTTCTGGTATTTTTGCCGACTGGTGCCAACGATGAACGGCACTATTCTTTCATCAGAACAAGTTTCTTAAGCTGTCCCGTAAAAATTTGCAGCAATTCTGGTGACGCTGGTTCTGAAGCTGGACAAAATAGACGGGCAAGTTTGAGTTTTCAATGGGCTGAGCAATGTACGTTTTATGATTCTGAAGCAGTGAAAGCAACAGAAGTAAAAGAAGACAAGATAAAGGGGTGCAAAAGAAGCTTTAAATTTCCGAGCATTTCTAAAGACGACCGTGTCTTAGAGACAGATCCGCTAAGCCTTCGCTGAGCCGCGTCTCTCTCCGCTCCCGCTTCCAGGCGCTGGCGGAAGTCCGATTGGCTTTCAGTCGTCTCAAGGCCGCTTTCGAAACGACGCAGTGCAAGTCAGGAGAAGATAGACAAAAGGCAGACCAGTCGTTCTACTGAGCCCGATCGAGTCAAGTTGCGGGTCTTATCTATGCTGAAGGTTATCGAGGCCCTGCAGAAAGGATTGCGTATCGGCGAAAGACGGTCGGAAAAGCGTGGGAATAGATGAAAGGTTGGAAGGAGAACAAAAAGTGCCTGCACTACAATTTCAGTCTAGGGTTACACCTTTCATTTAGTACAGCTTACCCAACTGTCTGGTGGGCCGGTCCCGGATTGTTACAAGTGAAAAAAGTGGGAGGAAAAAAAAGAGAAATGAAAGCGGGGAAGTTGTACCTCACTCAGAATTCGATAACGCGAAGCAGCGCAAGAATGGGGAAGCTTCATGCTGTGTACAAAAAAAACAAAACAAATCACCACGAAGGAGGAAGCGAGCGAATGCCGGCTCTCTTTTTTCTTCCCTCGACGGAAGAAACGCCACGTTTAGTGAAAAAGGGGATAGCGAAAGTCCGGCATTCATAGCTTTGCTACCGCACGTGGGGAAAAGAAAGGAGGAAAGAGGAGAGGAGGACGAGCGGAAAGGGAGAGCGGGAAGGGACATTAGGGAAAGCGGCAGGGAGGGGAGGAGGAGGGGAAGCGGAGGAGCGTCAGTGCCGACCATAGCGACGTCCATGCTCGCGGCTGATATGAGCCCGGCTAGCGGCACCGGTTGCGGCGAGTTGTCGTCAAGACGCCGATACGGTAGCGTCGGGATGCCTGCGGCTGCTCCCTGAGCGCGCATCGCTCTTCACCTCCGGGCCTCGCGGTGTTGCTGCCGGCGCTCTTTGAAGAAACGCCTCTCGCCCCTCGTTCACGCATGGCTTTGCTCCGGTCGTGCTGCTGCGTGATGTCGGTGCGCAAAGGGAGCTTTGTCTGCGGAGTCTACACTCTCGTGAGTTGAAGCAAACTTTCCCAACATGCGCATGGGAAGTCGATGTGCGCGGGAGAGATTGATGGTGGCTTTTATGTTTCGTTTTCTTGATGCACCTAACGCTGTTTTGCGTCAGCGTGTACCGAAATACAATATTCGAGAGTGCGCAGACTTCTTTGAACAAGCGCTGTTTATTAGAAAAGAGAAGTGTGTTCTGATAGAGGATGTGGGCACCTGTAGGCATGGCACATAGGGAAGTAACTTAGACTGAGCCAGATACGCCCATTATTTGTACAACATTGCTAGTTAATCGTTGCTTCCAGTACTTTGGCGAGAACAGGAATTGAATTTCTTAGGTGCAATTAAAATAATTGCTGCAGAGTCATTTGAATACGCTGCTTCGTTTAAAAAGGAAACTGTCAGCATCCGGCAAACATTCTAATGATGTGTGATCTCAGGAGAGACTGGATGCAAATTGCAGTAAACCATCCGTTGTTATTGGTGGCTGTCACAGCGTTTATCAGGAAGAAGTTACTTGTCATAAGTGCCCTGTCGATTTTTATCTGAAGATGTATATATCAGCACTCAATCATCGCGGCTTTTGCCTGCTGAAGAAAGTTACAGAAAGAAATTTCAGTGCACACCCAAAGAAATGTTCATGCATAGATGCCACTTCAACTATCTCGTCATGGGCGCCATTTTTTTGACGTGCATCAACTCATACGCTGCGGTATCAGAAAACCAAAACGAAAATGGGAAAGGCCTTTGAGCAGCCATGTATTAAATTTAAGACCAATAATGATTTCGACGTTGATATCTGTGAAATGAACATAATTGTGCCGAGAGAAAAAGAGTATGGAGGCTTTCCGCTTGTACTCTGAGAAAAATTAGCGACAAAAGGAAAACTTATAAATACTTCCTTTAGGAGCGCTCGCTTCATGCGTCGAATGAGCAAATTTTCTTAAGTAAATATATATCTTAAATAAACAGAGACGAGTAAAAAGAAATATAGAATATAAACTGCTTTTGTGGAAAATTATTAGAAAACTCTCAGTATATATGTGAAAGTAAAGATCGGGCCTGGTAGAGAACACATGGTTCTTCTGCCCACCTCTCCTTGTGTGACCATACTTAGGTTAGTTTGAGTAGACAATGCGTTCTTATTTTATGCAAAGCAGTGGGAACTGCATATCAAGCTCAAGAAAACACGGCATTTTATAAAGCACTTTCGTCACAAGCAAGAACATTAAATGCACGAATCTTGTGTCCCGGCATGTAAATTTTTCGCACATAGCTTCGTGGCTATCCTACGTGCAATAGTGTTAATTTACAGAATGACTTCAAGAAAGCTTGCTTGAGTGAGTTAATGTCCGCTTCCTCATTGACAGCAGCTCGCTTGTGAGACTATTAATTTTTCGCAACCAAGGCTCATTTAGCAGCGAAAATCTTCCTCTGCTTCTTCTGGAATACTTCAATGCAATCATTTGTGGCTGTGCTAGGTGCGAGAAAAAGTTTGCCCTTTATGTGCGTGTTTCATGTTTAGGACGAACCAATACGATATAAAAACTATTTTAAGAGAAAACGAACATGATAATTTCTTGTGCGAAGTTTTACAGCCAGTAATCATTTGAGAGACGCCTTGCGCTTCGATTTTGTCATAAAGAAGGCTTCGACAAGAGAGTGTAACGTTCTGGGTGATTTCGAACAAATTCGCCAGCTCTGGCCTAATTTTTGGCAAAATGTCATCAATATATATGTAGCAGAACAAATGTACTTAATACTTAAGTGATTCTCTGCGACTAAAAAAATAACAAGAAGTAGACGAAGAACGTCACCCGAAATGCTTTTTTCCTGTAAAGGCAAGCATTTTTTTTTACGATTTCAGGTGGAGAAGAAATGAAAACTACGAAATAAGACGATGATGCGTGAAATTCAGCTTCTAAAAACTGAGGCCTCTGCTTGAACATAATCGCCTGCGCTTTGCGGTGTGACGCAGTTCGCGCTTCAAAAGATCTTCCTAAATTAGCTCTATAACCCGATGTCAGCTGAGTGTTAAATCAGCGTGAACATAGTTGTGACGCACGATGCCTGCGTTACGAAGCTCATTAAAATAGCCGTAATGTCACTAGCCAGCGTTAGAGGCAGCTTCCGAGACGATAATACCCTTGTTAGTTGCGCAACATTGCAGACCGATTGAGACTAAGTGCTGTAATTTTGTACGAAGCTGTATTTATTTGTTTATTCTCGTGACCCCTAAAGGCCGTCGCTTTTTTTGCTTGTGGAAGATTATTTGCAAGAGAAACACACTACGTCTCTGCACACCACGCTGTCGTTTATTCCAAGCCACGCTAGTTAGTAATGCCGCAGGTAACGTATAGTCTTTAGAGCTTATATTCGTGTTTCGATGAGATCGCGCAAATAACTCAGAAGAAGCATATTTTCGGGTTTAGGTCAATCAGCCTATTAAAATGCAGTCGCTGAGAGTGGAAGCGCGCATACGATGAGAAAACACCTTTCCGGATGCAATAGTGATGACGATAGAGCTGCGGAAACTCTTTCGAACTTCTGACGTTAAATATAGCGATCATTCCGCAGGTCTAAATAATTACTTCTGCGAGTGACGTCACTTCAACAATTTGTCTGAGTTTATAATCAAGCACCAGCATCAAGTCATTGTCACCCAGATAACGTGACATGTCGAGTGTCATAAAAATACAGGCAGATAAATTCTTTGAACCTTCATAACGCACTTGCTCTTACTAACATAACGTGCTCTGGTGGCACTGAAGAGCTCAATAAATTTTGAAAACTTTTCTTATAAGATTGACATCCCTGAATTTCAACTGCAAGATGGCTGAAAAAAAAAAAAACTTTTTCAGTGAGCCAAAGTCACTTTGCTCTTTTAGACGAAGTAGATTCGATATTTACGCTTCAAAATGTAAAAAAAGTTCTCCAGCCCGTTTATAGCTAACTCTGTGGAGTGATAACGTGAAAAAAAAACGCAAACGAGTATTCATAGACTGAATTGAAGTAGGTCAGACGCAGGCGGGTCTTGAAACGAGGCCACTGAGAGCTGATTTAAATCGTTTGAGCAACATTTGATCTTTCTTAGGCTACAGGAGATCGACGGATAACACAGATAGTTCTTTTTAGCCCGAATTGGCTTTTCTAGGCGAGAGCCACACGCGGATTTATTTCTTTATTATTAGGATAAGCGAAACGACATCGCCAACCACATCGTACTCGTGAAGAGAGCCGCAGAAAATGGAGCAATATCCAATATGTAGTGAATTAGGAAGGCAGTATTGAGATGAAGCTCGACGATCGAGTAAGTGAAGTGCTGCTTCTCCGCCCACTAAAAGAAGTCGTTTACTTTCGTGCGGAAGAGGTGGGGGGGGGGGGGGGGGAGGCGTACAGGGTGCTCCACGCGCCATTTGCCAAGAGTTAAGAAATAAGAAACTAGAACGTTTTGAGAGGCATCTCACTCAAGCAGCATTGCAAGCGGCTGCCTAAATGAAGCAAGCACATATCGAGAAGCATAAAAGCGTATTCATTGATTTTAATAATGAATACGTTATTAGTCAGTATAAATGGATGGAAAGTCTCAGTGAGAAAACTTCGCTATAATAGAAAAACCCACAATTGTCGCAATTAGTAGAGGGTAGCTTTATTATGGAAGTGTTCTATACACTCTGAACAAAATGCGCGTAAATGGGTTGTGCTGTCAGCAGTACTGCCTAATTTTGGACGCCCTCTGCGTGGCCGCTGATTGCTTACTGGTCGCCAACAAGAAATTTCAAAGTTTAATTTCAGCGACATGCACCAGATTTCCTTTTTATCTCCAATCCTCGTTCCCGTCAAGTAGGACACTGTGCATGGGCGAGCTATGTTTGAATGAGATAAGCGAGACGACGCGTTGGTTATGAAAGCCTCCACCCAAGCACTAACCTTTGCGAACATCGATCAACGCTCCGCATGTCTTTGTTGCGGGAAGTTTAGAAAAGCTCGGCGCCCATTGTTAGAGATACGGACGCCGGCAAAGCAAAGCAATAGCTATCAAATTAGGGAAAGCGAGGGGCTACGAGCAGTAATGATTTGTCGCGCAACAAATGCGGGCCGCTCGCACAAAGGGCCATTACTCAATAAGCCGGATGCGCGTCGGCAGCCTTGAATGGGCCGACCACTTTGGGAACCGCAAATTAACTTTCTTCCTTCCGCAGTCGGCGTACCCTGACGGATAGTTGCGAACTGCGGCTGTTCTGAATCGTGCTCTGCCTTAGTGAGGGGGAAAAAAAAAGTAAAAGGCGTCAGTTTCTTGAGAAATCTTTCTTTGTCTTGATTTGCGATGGCCGCGATTAGGGTCGCTGGGTTTAATGGCCTGCTTGGCAACTTTGTTGCCGGGTTGGCTAAGGGCCATGAAAAAAAGTACATATATCGACACCGTCTGGATCCTTTGCGCATGAATTGAGCTCTTTTATTTTTTCGGTAAGAGGTTGCCCTACAGGAAAGCTTCTTTGCGGGCTAATGACCTCTGCACATGGCGACAATATCTGGGTCTGTTTTTCAGTGTGTACAGTTTGTCTTTTTTTCCCTCTTTCCAGGTTTTGAACAATCCATTTGTGTTGCACTTTTAACGAGCGTAGGGGAAAACGCCTGCAGAAAGGACGTTATACAAACAACAAAAGAGAGATATTCTGCGTAGCTAGGTCTGAAATCGATAACGCACACTGCTTCCCTTAATTTGCAGATCGTATCCGTGAGCTCTGGGCGCCAAAGCAAAATGAGACGAAGGGCAGCGTAATTTCGATAGGCGTTGCTTGTTGCACAATTTAATTAGGTTCATTTTAATATTTTGTACATTCTGCATTATTAAATATCGTTGCAAGAAAGAAATTAGGCCAGCTTGAGTAAAAAAAGACTGGTGGTTTATTATTGCTAAGCATGAAGTATTGTGCGAAAAAACACTGTTTTTTGCCGGTTGACATCGCCGTCGAGTGCCTCAAAACGCGACTGAGGTGTCCACTGACCAAGGGAGCCAATTATGCGCCATTCGTTTCTTCAAAACCAACGGAGTTTAAACCTTCCGCTCGTTTTGAGAAGAGGAAAGTCGCATAACTGCCTTAAGGAACAAATAAAGGAAAAAAATATACAGGTGGACGCCACCGCCACTCACTGCGCATTCGAGATGCCCACTGACCCAGTGATCAAGTTACACTTTCTGTTTGGAGACTTCACGCAGGCACCTCTGAAGCACGATGAGTGTGACTAGGAGAGGTTTCGAACTCAAATATAAATCAAAACTTCGTGTAGGTAGGTAGGTAACAATTTTATTTCCGAGATATTTTAGGAAGGGCTGTAGATCAGGCGGCCTCATTCCCTTGCGCCGCAGTGGCCTCCGCAGCCCAGATGACCATCCTGTTTTGAGCGGCGGCTTCCGAGCTGCGCAACAGTGCCTCCCACTTTTCGGTTGTGTTGAGTGTTGCATGTGTGAAGAGTAGTTGTTGACATTCCCAAAGGTAGTGTGGTAGTGTGGTTGTGATCAGAATTTGCGTATTGGCGTGTATATATCTGTGTGCATTCCGGAGAGTAGAAGCGGGTGCGTGTAGGTGCTTGTCAGTAGCCGTCACCACGCATTCATTTGAGTTTTGGTCAGTGACTTGTGCCCGAGTTGGGGAAAAATGATTGCTCACGCTCTGCAAGAGCAAGGTTTGTATGTGCTAGCAAGCTGTTGACCACACTTAAGACTGCTTGGCTTTTTTCAAACCACTGCAAACACATTTTTCGTCCATTGCAAACGCTTTCTTTTATTCACTCTTAACTACTCCTGAACCACTGCCACCATGGTCTTGTTCACACCGCATCATTCTTCTTTTGTGCGGTCCATGTTTGGCGCGAGCCCGATGCGGCTTGGCGACGTGTGGACGTTTTATAGGCGTAGTGTCTTTCCATGACGGCAACAGAGGTTGAGCTTGCATACGTCATCCACCTTCTGTTCGCTCAAGCTACCTAGGATGACGTCATGGAAAGTTCCGCCGCCACTGCTGCTACCTTGCCTCACAGATTACGTTCACCTCTATCCATTAAATAACACAGCAATAGTAGTCGCTATGAGGTTCTGCACCCACTTACCACGATAGGTTCATGAGCTTGCACCCGATCCGGCGGAGTTTTTTTTTTTTTTTCTGAGTGTGACGCAGAAGGAGCACGCTGAAATCGCTCACCGTGGCCAATAATGCTAGCACATTTAATAAATACCGAGGATGATGTTTCATCAGCTGTAAAGGGTGCACCGCCGCAGTAAGGGCAAAAGTGCGAAAAAGCCGACTTGAAAAAAATTATCAGTTTCGAACCCGACCGCGGCCGCCGCGTTTTTATGGAGGCAAAACGCTAAGGCGCCCGTGTGCTGTGCGATGTCAGTGCACGTTAAAGATCCCCAGGTGGTAGAAATTATTCTGGAGCCCTCCACTACAGCACATCTTTATTCCTTTTTTCTTTCACTCCCTCCTTTATCCCTTCCCTTACGGCGCGGTTCAGGTGTCCAACGATGTATGAGACAGATACTGCGCCATTTCCTTCCCCCAAAAACCAATTATTATTATTTTTATTACTACTTTGGGGGAAAACAGCCAAGCTCCAAGAAATTTGCTTATAAACGGCTGCCGCAGATCTCGTAAAGTACGCTAGAATGATGCTGTATGTGGCTGCAGCGACTAAAGAGAAGGAAGCGGTATCTCACCTTGAAACTCCGGGAAAATGCGCTAGCGTAGATGAGTCACGTGGGATTAATGTAAACATGTACCGGATTTGGGCGCGCAGAAAATGGAGGCCAGCAAAAATTGATTTGACTGTAGTCGAGGAAACATGTCTTTTCAAGGATGCAGGTCTTGTTCTCGGGCATGTGAGCTGTGTCTCGAGGAAAGAGAGCGAGACAGAAAGAGAGAGGAGAGTTTTCGGTTTGACGTAGATTGCCCGATTGGATACGCAGCGCAAGGAGCCGGGAAAATAAATAGGAAAAAAAAACCAGGGACGCATAATCGCGCTATGGGTTGGCAGTGAGATAGCATCAGAAGCTGTTGATGCATTTTCTGGAAGTGACACTACGTCCGATTTGACATCTTACCGTCACCTGGTCTGATCACGTCATTGTGACGTAACACCGCCTCGGCACTCATTGATTTTTATAACACACGACGTCGCTATTTTTTTTCACGATGAGGCTTGCAACGGTATCGCATTAATAAATAAAAATAAAATGACTCTTTGTAGAATTACCCATTGAGAGTAAAAAGGCTGTGTCTCCCGGAATTAAGGATGTTTTTTTTTATCGCTGACAGATACTTGCCAACAGGTACTGCCATTCTGATATTAGTGTTGTAAAATGACTTTGAGGGAGGAGCTTCTTGTCTTCGAGGCGTCAGTTGTAATTCAGGCAAACTTTTATCGATGACAGCGATGATTTCCTAACGTAACCATTTTGATATTTCTGTCGTAGCGCTTTCCTTCAAACACTGCTGACGACTTTCTTTACTAGGCGCAGTCCCGATGATCGAGTTACCAAGTTAATCTTACTGACATGCAGTTTGGTTGTAGCGCTAGCTTCTTGTTCATGGCCAAAAGCGCTCTCCCGAATCTCATTTAAAGAAAGAAAAGAGAAAGCAGCGCATGAAAATAGACGGTGGCATTATGAATAAGCCAGCGACGCAGCAAGAGCGTTCCATCGACGGCACTCTATGTGTTTAGCTATCCTCAACGGTCGAACGCTAGATTGTAGGTGCCTGCGAACGCTGGATAAAATGCTAAATGTCACGATTTCATGCGTGTGTTATCGCATGCTAGTTCGACCACCGTACTCTGCGTTTTAGGCATACATGGGAGACGTTTTAAGGGGCGAACTTTCCTTCATGGGCCTTCATTTGTTATGCGTCGAATCGGCCGTAGGCTTCGGCGGAGCCTTTTGGATATGCTTCAGCGACCACTGAGCGCACAAATCGAAATTCAGTGGCTATCGTGCGCGACATGCTTGCCTGCGTATCGCATGCAAATTGGCTGTGAAAGCGTCCCTCCGATTTTTTCGAATGAATACCGGGGAAGTTATGTTATCTCAGGATTGTGGATTATTTTCTGCGCGAAGTGACTTTTCGTTTTTCTCCCAGGTGGAAAACATAACTTGCGGAAACGTAAAGAAGCTTGTGGAAACTGATGTTTAACGCCGCTGTGTTATGTTATTGAGTAAACGGTGTACTTTGTTGTGTTTCTGGCATGCCTGTCGAAGTTTTTTTTAGACAAAAAAGGAAAAATATCTTTTTCGACATAAGAGTTTTAAGACAGGACATTTTTGTCTTCCTTAGGTCGTTTTAAGTTCACTAGCAGAAAATGTTTGCGCACAGTGGCGAGAAGAGTTAGCCAATGCATGTGCGGCTGACGGCGAGATGCGTAAATCAAGTTTGCTAACAGTAATTCACTTAACTGGTATACGGCTATTTTCGTATTTTAACTGCACCCTATAGTTTCTCAGCTTGTCTCCTTCTTGAACTTTCCCGCACTAAAATTTATGAGTGCTTGTGCACACAACAAGCATTTCGCTTCATGCTTTGATATCTCCTGTAGCAGGAAGAAGGTAACGATTCAAAGTTCAAAGTTATGCTTCTTCTTTCCAGATTTTTTACACCATGCTGCTGGTCACTGGAGCTTTTCACGCCAGCTCGGTGGCACACTCACCTGGTAAGAACTGCATTCTGCACATACCATATTTACAACAAAGCTTAAATTTGCACTTAAAAAATGAATTAGATCTGTATGGATAATGTATCGAGTTCTATTAACAAATAGACCACTCTAAATAAAAACAGAGCTTTTATAAGCTAGAAAGGACAAAAACAAAATACATGTGTCGCCATCGCTGGCCTATTCCGCCAGTAAACTGCGTGCTCCGACATTGATTTTTAAATGGGGATCTCGGAGGCTAGTCTAGCCCTCGATTCAGTTCAAAGCGGGGGCAGCCAGTCAATTTCTATGCAGACGTCACAAGATTGGATCGAGTGGCAGGGAAATTTTAAAATTCTGTTTCTCAGTCATGAATGTGCCTTGCTGCCGGATAAACGCTAATGTCATGAGCAAGAGCTATTTTTACCGTGCACAGTAAATGAATATAGCTGTAACCGGTGTCGCTTTAAGAAGCTGATAACGTAGGGATATTATCAGAATTTTCAGCTTGTGTGTCGTAGCGTTTTGATGAGGTAGGAGTGAAAATCATGAACGCATTGTCTCAGGCAGTGCTTCTGTAAAATGTCCGCACCTGACGAGATGTGCGCAGCGCAAAACTGAAAAAAAAAATCATTTAGAAATAGAATAGCTTAGAACCAAACACCTTAAATTTTGTATAGATAGATTAAAGAATAATTTGATCGTTATCGTATTAGCACAACTTTGGACGCGTTGATCTACCTATTTTGCCTCGCACAATGCTTACGGTCCCCTTGTATCTTTTTCCAGTGGGGTTCACGTTGATACTCGTACTTCTCGTTTTTTCTGGATTGTGCATCATATTTTCAATGGTTCTCCTCATAGGTCTGCTCCAGGTAAGCAGAAGACTCTTCCTTTTTTGTACTTTATACGTTGCCATTAAGCCTTACTCCTTTCTGCAGCATACTTTTTCAAGGCTACGCCTATGACGAAAACCATTGCATATGAAAGCATGAGTTTCTACGTTGAAAACTATTCGTCCTGTTCATTTCAGAAGGATGCATATGCAACTCTGCTAAATTGCGAACATCTATCACGATTGATGCAAACAACTCTAGCTTTACCAATGGTACGCCTCTGCCGTTAAGAGCTAGCAACAGAAGCGTTAATATCTACACTGCGGGTTGTGCTACTTGGGAGCAGTTCATGATAAAAAAAGATCACAAAAGAAATACATATAGGCGTTGAACTTTTCAATTTTTTAGCAATATCACTAGCTGACTTGACACAATCGGCAATACTGGTCTG
The DNA here is from genome assembly GCA_030143305.2 of Amblyomma americanum. Classification (NCBI taxonomy): domain Eukaryota; kingdom Metazoa; phylum Arthropoda; class Arachnida; order Ixodida; family Ixodidae; genus Amblyomma; species Amblyomma americanum. The sequence goes on from JARKHS020004450.1 coordinate 101,793, forward strand.
CTCGCGCGCAGAAGACGCTGCGATTGGCAAGCTCTTTGTGCGCATGCTCGGAATTTCGACCGTTTCGCAACTGAAGTCCTTCATGGAAACACCTGCTGAACTACACCCCTGTACAGATAGCACTCCGCTAAGATCGAAACATTACCATGGCACGGTGCTGATATATAACTCTCGCGACAAATGGCTTCCTCTATTATTTTCTCTCAAAGAGAGCACTTCAATTATTTATTCACGTGGTCATCATCCACTGCTCGTGGTGGTGCCGACAAAAAGAAAGGGGGCAAAATGAAAGTTTTTTTGCTGTCCAAGATCGAAAAAAATTGTCATTACGACTGTTTTCGTAGTTGATTTTGTGAGCAGTTAAAGCCAACGTAAAAATACTAAGATTGCACGCACAAAACAGCACATGATGATGTCACTGCCGACGAACAGGGCAAGCGAGCGCCCTCAACGGTCAAAAAGTTAACGAAAGTTAGCGCACGCAGCTTCATGGGACACCGCTATCTGTGCAGGTAGGTTTCAGTTGCGTGTGGGTCATGGGACGCTGAACAAACACCCGGTCGACGCTGCCGTGATATTACTAAATTGGACACCTTTGCATACGTGTTTGTGCGTTTCTTCTGAGGAATTTCGTTGTTTCCTACTGTGTGAACTTTGTGATTACGAACTGCCTGAGTATTTGCCAAGAAATTAAGCTTTGTCCGTCGCAATTGTGTGATCTACGCTATACTTATAGGCGCTCGATGCGTTCGCTTCGTTGTAGAACAACCGACTCCTGCTCATTCCGTGGATTGCCGTCGTTACAGCAACGACGTTATTGGATGTTGCCCTCTCCTTGTATTTCGTCAAAGACATGGTAAGATACTGCAGTAAACGCATTTCGGGAATTTACTGACAGGGTAAACATTCTTCAAACTTTTTTTTAAAGCAGAAAGAAAAGGCGCTGCGAGCTTGACATGAAGTTCTCGGTTATTAAATTTGTCGTGAGAGTCGTCTCATACGTGGTCATTTGTTTGCAGTGCCGTTGTGCAGTTACTGGCGGCGATCAAATTTTTGATTTTTTTCATTCCCGCAACGTCTTCAAAGGAAGCGTATTATTTCAATTTTTCGGTTGCTAAGCCGGGAGCGGGTTGCAATATTTGTTCACATATAACAAATGACTTGAACAAACATTGCGGACGGGCTTCGGAAGGAGATAGCAATATCTGTCTGCTAAAGAGCCATCTTGTTCAGTGCTGAGACTGATTGGCTGCGTTTGTGTTTGCGCATGCGTGTGTGCGTGCGTCGGTGCGGAAAAATGTTGGCGCAAAGGTTTTTTTTTTTTTTCAAGCGGCGCAAAGGTTTCTCGCTACACTTTGAAGCATAGGCGTACAGTTTTCCAGGTGTGCCAGTTCCAGTTTTAAGACTTCTGCACGAGGTTAAAAATTCGCACCCATACGCGTTACGTAAGCTGGAAGACGGAAGCCAGCACGAGAAGGAAATAATCACATACGATAATAGGCGCAGCTGGTATGGAAGGCAGAAGACAAGGTATATGCCGAAAAGGGCGAAATTTCTTCGTCTATTCAACTGAGAACAGTTGGTAGTGTGCACATTTTTTTTCAATTTTAGCATTAGCTTCCACATAATTTGTCACCAGTTTTGCTCGCTATCCAAAACACTTAGAGGGCATATTTGTTTTCTCTCTATTTCTGCGAGTATTTCCTCACTACATTCCCTCAGTAAGTTTATTAAAGGAAGCCGTTTTCTGAAATTGGTCCCACACTGATTACAAAATCAGTTCTTTCAGTTAATTCTAGCGATGCCTAATATTTTATTGTCACATATTTACATGTTGCACCATTTTCGTCGTTTACTGCAGGCATACATTAAAGTGGGGTCTTCAGTGTTTCACTCAGAACGCGACGTGAGAAAGTAGCTGTGATTGATGGCGTGCTCGGCAGACTCTGCGATGTCGAAGCCCGCTGCGGTGGCTTAGTTGCCATGGTGTTCAGTTGATGAGCCGAAGGTTGCATATTGGAATACCGGCCGCGGCGGCCCCATTTAAATGCTGACATAATGCAAAACGCCCTTGTGCATTGCTATGTGAGGGCTGGTTAAAAAAAAAACCGTTTGGATGAAATTAATCTGGAGCCCTTCACTACCGCGTCTATAATAGGCAAGCTTTAGTACGTCATACTATACCATGACGTACCATACCATGCCATACCATGCCATACCATGCCATATCATGTCATACCATGACATACTATACCATACCACACGTACATATCATGTCATACAACACCATGCGTAACTGTACCATACCATACGTAACCATACCGTATCGTATCATACAATAACATAAGCAGCCATAGTACCATACCATACCATGCCTTATCATACCACGCAATACCATATATCATATTCTATCATATATTATCATACTGTGCCGTTGCGTATCATACCATACCTGTGATTTGCAAGAAATCATGGATTGGCTTTCCAGCTTGAGTAGTGCTATTCTTTATCTGCTTCGAAACTTATCATCTTTGAAGTTTATCACGCCAAATTAACTTGCGCTTTTCTTTTTTTTTCAGCGAATTACATCGTTCGTTGTTGTCATGTACGTGATTGACTACACTCTCTGCTCCGTCAACGTAAGCCCTCCTTTCATCTCGTATGATAGCGTTGGTAGAGGTTGCACATAAAGTCGCTTCCGCTAAATTGTCTTTGCACCACCGCTTTAACTTCGAGCGAGTAATCATATGTCAAGATGCCATATTATCGTCTCCGTTTTCATCTAACAGGTATTCTTGCCTTCGTAAAGCTGCATTACAGAGATTTCGCAGCTTTTGCCTTGTTGCAGAGAATTAGAAGAAAAACTGGCAAAACATATGTAAAGAAAAACAGAGGCCTTGAATTTTAGACTCCCTTTGAATGCTGTTTCTTGAATTTTGACATAATTGCTTGTGAAATATTGCCTTCTGTATTACGGAGTGATTAATTCATTCTGAAACATTTTAGAGACAACGTTTTTTTTTGCAACACTTATTACTGTTTTTTGAATCGAGAGAAAACGCGATATTCACTCGAGGCAACAGAACTGCAATTTCGAAACTGTGAATACCTTGTCGGCTCTCCATAAATGTCATCATCAGCATCGTTATTACTATTGGAAACAAAATGTTCAAAGTTTCTATATACTATGTTACACGAACTGGAGGAAGTGGATAAAAATTCCGCAGTTCTGCTTCACATGTGAAACGAAACGACGTTTGAAATTTAAATCCCGAAGCAAACGAGGACCTGACTACTGTCTCACATCCTTTCTGTTCTGCTTGCTTCTTTGCTTTCCGCCTGTTTCTGTTTATGCAACTTGGCCAATAAAAGGCGTTCTACTGACGATTCAAGAGGGCGAAGGGGATTGTGTAAAGAGACCCAAAATACTGAATAGTACTAAGACATGGAACGACGAACGAGGGTCCTTTATTGTTCCGCATACCTTGACGCAGCGCTGTTTTTGTCTTCAGAATTATGTAGTAATCAGCAGAACTCTTGGTTTTGCTGACTACCAATAATCAGCCTTATCATCTGGTGTAATAGCGCAAAGGGCGCCAGAACGTCAGAGCGGGTCTTGAGAGATAATCGAGCAAATATTGTTATATTTCTTTTGTTTGCCTTTGATAACTTTCGAAAATTGTAAAACGTGCGCACTATGTTTGACGCCTTTATTTATTTTCTTTCCTCTGTGAGCCTTGTTCGGAGAAAAATGTCGCTAGCATTTCATGGTAGCGCAGCTACTAAGCATTTCTTTTTTTTCCTAGGCAGGTATACGCAATACTTTGCGTGCTCTCTCAGTACCAAGAATACGCTTCTGGCAGAAGAGAGATTGGAAAGAAAACCCGCGCCGCAGTAAGTACTCGTTCAAGCACGACACTTGGGAAAGGGGTGAAATGGAGCACTGGTACGGATCCTTGCCGAACCGAAAACCCAAGGCGCTCTCGGGCTTTCGGGTAGAGCAGATTTCATCCGGGTACAAGCTGCGCCTGAGACACGGACTCAGGCACAAATAGTAAAGCAAAGTTGCTCACTTTGCAGCAGATAAAGCGGATGACAAAAGTGAAGTCCAACGCTTTCCTCTTAAGCTTACAGGGATACATTACATTTGACAGATACTTTCTGGACATTTTCAGTGCTCGTTAAAGTCAATACTATATCATTACGTATATATGGCCACACGTGGGAAATTTCACTGCCTTAAATTCCAGCCAGCATTGAAAATTGTGAGGGACGCACCTGCATAAGGCCTATTGTTCCACCTCTGCGACTTGTTAGAAAAGTCTGCTGGATAAACTGCCGTGCACTTTGTTTTGCTTTAATATTTTCTGAATACAGGTGAATATTCAGAATACTTTCCGAACTGACATAAATAAGAGCCACTTTTACAAAATTCACAGCGTCCGCTGTATGAGAACTCACACAGGCTTCCGTACTCTGTTCGCCCCTAAGGTGAAAGGGCGGTGGGATCCATACCAAACGCACTTCAACGCCGAACCATGCGTGCTCGCTTAACTGGATTGGGTCGGGCCGGGTTGGGTCGATACTCAGAGAGTAAGCTTGTGGAGTGCTATAGGTTCAATATGACTCCTTTCTCACGCAACAAGCTCGACCCACGAACGCTTAACCTCGGCTGAAGTATATACAGAGCAGTGTCCTCCGAAAGTTCACTTATGTAAGCTGTCCACCGAGCCGCGCAACAGAGTGACAGCCCCATCCACCTGCGCAAGCTTAATCCAAGATGGGTGTTTCGCGTTATTAGTGCCGGCTATTTAACCACACACAGTAATAAAAAAGAAATTGATGTGCAGTGAGCGACCGATTATGGCAGATGTATGGTAAGTGCGCTGAAGAGCATGCATGTTGTAACAACAATATTTACAGCTCTAATAAAGCACCTGTCATGCACTTATAAGAGAACATGCACAGAGTGTGTTGTTACGACCTTGTGTTGTAACCAGTCACAATTCGTGACAGTTTTTCGTGCTCCCTGGAACCATGCTTTGTACTCCACGGTCTGAACTGCTCGCTGCAGCTGCCAGTGTTGTCGGGGTGCCAAGCTCACGCCGACTGGCCGAAGTTGAACAGCACGCAAACACGGCCAAGGCGAGCGCAGCCGCAGCCGCAGCCGAAGTCGGTTCATGTGGTTCCTGCTGCTACTCAAGGAGCACCTCAAGCGGCAGTTGTATCCGGTGGTGAGTCGCTCATTTCAGACAGCTATGTGTTTCTTGCGTTTACTAGGCAGTTTCAAGAGGGTCATGTACTTACAGTAGCTTGTGTACACAGGAAAAATTAACATGACCTGGTTTACTCACTCTAAACACGAATACGCCTACATGGGAGTGAATCGGGAGGAAGCTGTCCCCTAGCGAACTTAATTTTATAAAACGAACTGTGCTAGAGGATAGCTTACTTTCTTAGTGCTCCTTTCTGTTTGCAGTGTACAACTAAGGCCATAGAGTTTCGTTGTGTAGTTCCTTGTATCAAGACCATGTTGTCTCTTCAGCGTATTCGCCGTACTGTCTCCTTATCTCTTTTTATCTTATCTCCCGGTTGAGTACTATAGTAAGGATATGCATGTTAGCCGCAGGGCAGTACGCATGGCAGTGTGGGATCATGTTAAGGGAAACACTTAGTTCACAATCCAAAAGACTGAACATGCCACATATGTGGTCTTTCCGCTCGCAGATAAAGTTGTTCCCCTGGAGAGCAAGCTTTTTCCGCAAGTGCTTCCGGTTATCCCGGAAGTGACGAGTGCCTTCCCTTGCGGGCCGGAGGAGATCTCCAGCAGTGTTCCGATCTCAACGGCAGAGACGTCCTTGCAACCGTTCGCCGAAGAGGCTGACACCCGCGGAAACATTGCTGCACCGGTAGGGAGACCCATGTGCGCGTCCGATGTAGTGAAGAAAGCTCAATACAGATTACTATACCAGGCACATAATGTTCATCTGCAATACGGTGAAAGGATACCCAGTGACCGTTTAGGGCAACAGAGGAATTGCAAGAAAAAAAAAACGTGGCTAGGAAAGTTAGGGAGTTAGGCGAAGGAATGAGATTGGAAGCTCACTGGGATTAGGGTGGTCGGGACTGGCTCAGACCAAGTATAATTGGAGATCAGTATGGGATGCCTTTGTCCTGTACTGAACCTAACCCGGACGGTGTTGCTGCTGCGGATGATATAAATGCTTGAAGGCAGATACACATGAAGGAAACAAAGAACCGAGTTCGGAAGAAAGGCACGGGTACAAAAATTTAATGCGCAGAAGCCTTGGTCGGTGCATGCGGTGGGCTTTTACTCCGAGACCTTGCATTCAGTGAAGTTCCGGACAGAGTAATATAGTTCGTAGCCCTAGGTAGAGAATGCTTGCAAATTCAGTGAGCGAAGGGAAGCCTTCCCCATGCATGCCACATGGGGCGATCCCTGATAAAGAGACTTTGAGCACACTGTAGCTGTCTTGACTGATATCTTCAAAGCACTCAGAGAATTAAAATGTGCCGAGATTCATTTCTCTTATGCAAGGGCTGTATGCAGATGTTCGTTTTTTTTTTTGGTTGTAATCATGAAAAGCCTGCAATTTCTATGGCAATTGTGGTCATTCAAAGCATATGAGCCGCACTTATGGATTAGAAGTCTCATCCTTGACGCCTGACTGTTGTCCTTGTAATGCCCTGTCAACAAAAATCTTGGACGAAATCCTTGGGGTACGAGTATTTTGTAACTACTGGCCCGTGCTTTGCATAAGTGTGAAAAGGGTAGATTTTTAATACGGATAATATAAATGCTAAAATTTCCAGTTAGGTTAAGTTTGGGCTCATCTGGACGTCTTAAAACAATAAAACTGCGCACACTTACTCAAGCATATGAAAAAAATGACAATAAACTAGAACCATTGTCATTAGTTCAGTCAGCTTTGTATGTGATACGCCGGGCATTGCAAGGAAAACAAAGATTACACAAAAATTCCACCAATTTTTCATGCTAACAGGGAACGCCGTATTAGGAAGTTTTTAATTTCTCTGCGTTTATATTAACGTTCTGATAGGTGATATGCTGGAATTGATTTTCCGGAAAAACATAATGAATATGTACTTAGCTCTGGTAATGAGTCATCACAAATGAGCGATTTTAAATCCACTTTGAGCCTGAATGAATTAAGTGAGCACTGAGTATTCTTCTTTTCATTTGACAAGGCTGACGTGAAGCTGCGTGGGGTGAGCATGGAGAAATTTGTTCCCAATGCAAGAACCGGAAGACGGTCGAGCCAGGGATCGACACACGACAGCACCTTTCATGACAAGCCTGTCCTCAACGAAGGCCTGGTCCTGGAAATGCCGGATTGCTCCATCCCAGATGAAAGTAGAGATAGTTAGGAGGAGTGAGTAGTAGTTGTACTCGTTACTGAAGCCAGTGATGCTGTCAGAGGCTTACATGGTCTTGGTTGCTTCACGAGTAGTATGCTTCCCGCGCAGTTCCTGTAGAAACGTTGCTTCTCTGGTAAGAAAAAAGCATTGACGTAGGACTCCAAACCACTGTGGTTTGTTTTGTTTGTTTTACGGGGTTTAACGTCCCAAAGCGATTCAGGCTATAAGGAACGCCGTAGTTGGGGCTCCGGATAATTTCGACCACGTGGGGTTCCTTGTGTACTGACATCGCACAGTACGCGGGCGTCTAGAATTTCGCCTCCATTGAAATTCGACCGCCCCGGCCAGGATCGAACCCGCGTCTTTCAGGTCAGCAGCCGAGCGCCATAATCACTGAGCCACTGTGGTGGCTAACCACTTTGCATGAAACCTTTGGCACTCTAAGCTACCTAGTGTACTCAAATGCTTGCTCGATTGGTCAGTCAAAAAGGTACGTTTGCAGACATTCATACTATTCATCTCCGAATTATTACTTTCTTTTTCGTTTGCTTTAGTGTGTGCGTGTCGGCCGTACGTTCCGTGAAGTGTTAGATGCCATGTTTTGTAACTTCTGAAGGGTCGATTTTTGTTATTTTGTTTTGTGGGATTTGCTACATGTGCATTTTTTTTTAAGTACCTGTTCCTAGCCATTTTGTTCTATTAACTTGTACCTGGCTTCTTAAGATGTTTGTTTCTGTCTTCAGCTGTTTATATTCTGTGTTGTATATTTGTTAAGTTTTCTTTGATGAAGCCCCCCCCCCCCCCCTCCTCCTTATGTAATACCCGCATTAGGCCTTTAGGGCATTAAAAAAAAATATTACAGCGACTTTCTCAACAGCATTTTTTATCCTTACTTTGCTTGTGACATCTTTGCAGGCATCTTTGTGTGTAGGACTACAAACCATCTTCAATGCGACGTAATGAGACTGGACAAGGGCAAAGCCCAAATGTTTGCACCGACGTCCTCGAACATCGTTTAAATGGACATAGCTTTTGGCAAACAAGCATCTCACCTTGGGGCACAGATTGGAACACACCATGGTTGAAACGGCATGACATAAAATCTGCTGAGTTTTAGTTTCCGGATGCCCGAATCAAACATCAAACATGTGAGTTTACCATTGAACCCATTTTCGGTGCATTACAAAAAGAGCGATTAGATTTTTTCTTTTCTTTGTGCGCAAATTATTATAAGTCCTTCATATTTAAGGGACATCCGGGAGGCGCACTTGTAAAGGAAAATCTACGCTGGGCATAAAGGTACAGAAAGGAAGCATTCAGAACATGCGCAAAGACTCATTTGACTCTCTGGGTTGCAGCTCCCTCAGAAGCCTACGTATTCTGTCGAGGCGCCGATCTTACTAGTATTTTCTGCATCTTTCATGCCCTCTTTGTCGTCTCTTTCTATGCCTACGTCGATAACAGTGTACTTTATAGAGGCTACACATGGCACAGGAACAGGGTTACGTGGTGATGCCGTAAACACTGTGCATTTGAAAATGATATAAGGAAATTGGAACACTTATGTATTGAAAATTTTTGTGCATCGCAGCCATGTGTGATCTGCGGCGCAATTGAGTGCATTTTAAATGTCGCTCCTTGGAGGCGCCTTCCCTCGCACCATCTGTGGTTACTAATATTGCAACATGAGTACTATGCGAAAAAATTTAGTTCATGCGTAGTGAAGAGTAACCCCTCATCAGCCTGTTCGAGGAGTTCGAGAATTTACTTTTTTGAAGCACTGTTACAATGGCTTAAGCCGGTCGGATGAAGGTACAAAAATATGGCTTGAATTGGTTCGCAGAAGCGTGTTTTAAAACAAACCATCATGCAATATTCTCCTGCGGCTAAGTACTTGAAGCTCCGATTTTTTTGTTATATATCCCAACTCGAGCGAAATTCTGAGTTTTCTGTGCTCTGTCAGACGAGTTATGCATAGTCAATCACTTCTATAAAACAACTTCGGGCACATTTTTTCACTGTATACAAGCGCCGTGTTCTAAGGTTGTTATCGGTACTCACCGTAACAGGGCAAGCGAAAAATGTTCTGCCGATCACTCACTCTATTCACAATTTTCAGAAACCGCACAATTTTTTAAACGTACCTGATGCATTATACAATTTTAAAAGTGGTGTTTATTGCCACAGAGCAAAAAGGGGCGCGGCTATATGCTTGAAAAAATTTTTCTGATGTAATTAAGACCAGTGATGCAGTCCCAGCATTCAAGCAGTGTAGGAGGTATCATGCATTTTTTTTTTGCGTCCCTCATAGCCTGAGTCGCTTTGGGACGTTAAACCTGCATAAACCATAAACCAAACCTTTTTTTTCATTTTCTTAGTGATAGTCTGAAGAATTTCGACTGCTCTTTGTTATCAAAGGGTACTGAGATACAAACACAAAAGAAGCGAGGTCCGGAGCCCTTTTTCTGTGATCTGGGCAAGCCTATCCTTAAGTGTCATTGTAATACTGACTTACCCACCTCTCCGATAATCTTTAAAAACGTATCTTTCTCAGGAGAACGAATCAGTGAGAAAGGACCTTTAATGTGCAGTTCCATTGTACAAAAGAAAAAACAACAACAAAAATAATTGTTAAGAATACGCACCTCCTTCGTAATGCACCGGCTTGCGCTCACAAAGGCAGTCTTCTATTCATGCGATAGCATTTAGGTTACCGCCTTGCAAAAACCATCAGGTTTCTCCGTAAGGAAATTCTCTGATTGGTCGAGAGGATCGTGATGTCATATACACCGCCAAGTTTAAAAATTGAGGGCTAGAATGTTTGAGTACCTTTCATTGGATTATCATAACTATTATACAAACCCAACACACTCTTCCAATTTAGTCCCCCTCTAATCCACACTAACACACCTACTAATTCACGCGAATTCGCCTTAATCGACATACTAATTCCAACGTATCCACTACAATCTATTTGCTGGGGTGGGTTTGCTTCAAAAGTTGAGGTCTTTTGGGATATTCTGGAGTGTGCCAACTACCAAATGCTATCGAATTTTATTCTTTAAGAAAGTAGGAAAGAAGGTTACAAGGTTTTTTAATCAGACACTTAGAGTGGCACATTTAAAACGATTATATCAGTGGTAGTATTCATAGCGTCAGGTGTAAAACACTAGAAATTAGAAGTGTGCATGGGCGCTGAGATGCTGCCAGGGACGTTGAGATAGGTTAAAGGAGGGTCTAGAATTTGTTCTCTCCTATGACTAATTAAAATTTTCGAACGACATAGCCTTCAAAGTGTGTTGTTGTTACTATCTTTTATTTATAATATACTTATGTCAACATTGTCTACGTACGAGAAGGTTTGCGAGAGACCACATTACCTTCGAACCTTCGCTAGATACTATTGATCGGGAGACGGTTTCGTGACTATGGACGCTTATCCTCATGAGTCATCAGTACTGCTCTAATATTTTTTTTTTTTTGCTGAAACTGGGAGAAGTCTCAGTAAGCTAAGGCGCCTCTAAATTAAATATTTCTGCAACTCCTGGAATTTTTGCTTTCTTGCTAACACTTTCCATCTCTACACCCCTGACCTCTCGGTTCTCACCTGCTCCACCCTGTTGCATGGCACTTCATTACGTCATGACAATGAGCCTCATTATTGCATTTTTAAATTATCATCTCAATTTTTCCCTCCTTTCTTGCTCTTTAACAGACTCGTACCTCCAGACTGCACACTACGATTGCTGCCTGCGACGAGATGTTCAATGAGACACGCGGAAGACATCGACAGAATGTTGCTCCGGTTTGGATGCTTGCTTCAATCAAACCGCCTCCGTGATGTCATTGTTTTATTTTTCCTATTTACAACAGCTAATATTTTTGATTAGCGTTCTTGCCGGTTTTGGCGTGCATAAACCTAGAAAAGCCTAGCCGGGCGCAATTATGTCGTTAGTCCTCATGGCGTGAAATAAAAGAATTACTCCCTAACACTGATGCATGCTACGTCTCTAACGTATTTTCTTTTCGTCATTACCTCATTGCATTCATGACAGAATATATACAGTTTTCCATTAGGGAACCGCCTCGGGGGCTCAGTTTGGCGGAAGAACGTGTTTCTTGCCTGCCACTGCACAATGCGGAAGCGGGAAGGACAAATGGGAAAGAACGGACTGAGTGAAGATGCGAGGAATTAATGCCTCCTTATATGAGCTGTACACGTGGTGTCTGGTGCACAACACACACGTCCACTCACACATGCACTAGCACAAAACAAACACACAGTTCTGGTCTAATTAGCTGCGTAGTATAGATAAGTTTGTCATTATAGTAATCCTTTTCATTAACTAAAGCGGGTGCGTCATTTCGACTTAATGCTTGCCCGCACTTGATTACAGAAATCGATTGATCGCTCCTGAGTACGCGTCCTCTAAATAAGGAGTTTCACACTAGGCTTTAGGAGAGAAGACCGAAGCCACACATTTATTTGTTAGCTCGGGCAGAAAGCTGCCGGTATTGGAAACCACAGCAATCCCGGAAAGAGAGTTGTCTTCACTGGTGGGTACAACGAACAGACATGCGAATTATGTTTGACGTGACCATAAAAGCACAGAAACAGGTTTGTGTCAGGAGATTTATTTGCTTTTGCATAATACATGCTTGAGCTGTAGTATGCTTAACGCCTCTGCAACGAACGCATATAGTACTTTAATATCACCTGCGTTCGTTGTGTTCATAGTTACCTTATTAATGACTTTGTCGCACCATTTGAGCGCATTTTGCTTGCCCAGAAGAAAACGGTGTTTTATATCCTACTTACGGCGTGTTATCTCGTCAGGTAGTAGCATAATACACGGTCTCTGTGCTCGTACGACTAGGAGGCGGAGACTTCAACGTAAAGCAGCACCACAGTGCGCATCCAAAAGCCTGTAACATCACTTCAAAGGGGACTTGCATGATGGTGCACAAGTTGCAGTGAAGTTACTAGTCTTTCATATATGTGGCGCTTCACGCTGATGAGATGAATCCCAATTTTGGTTGTAGAGTGCGTAAAAAAACAGAAGTCTCAAAAAGCATCAAGCAGTCAACAAGTAGCGACATAAATAGCCCGGCTGGTTGCTGTTGTTCTTTATCATGAATTTAGTACGCTTCGTCCAAGTTGAGCTTCATCTCTTCAGCTTTATCTTTTCAATTTCATGCTAAGCTTCATGCATGAATGCATTTAAAATCTGCTGTCAATTGATAAATTGAAGAGAAAAGTACCTTTGGCAAAACTACTAAAATGGACAGCTTTTTAGTTTTACTTTTGTTAGTGTTTACACATCGCCAATGCCTAGCCTACGCCACTTAGATGCGACGTTAATCCAGCAAAACTAGTGTTAATACTGTTGTCCCTTCTGATTTCTCAAAAAGTCACTCAATCACTGGGGGAAAAAAAAATTGGCCGACGATTACGTTTCTCGGTAATGTGATTGTGGAGCGCAGCTTCTGCGGTTTATCAACCATCGGCAAAACTTTCCTGATTTCAATGATGTTAGAAAAAAAGAATAACTAAAAAGAAAAAAATGGCCGCGGCTTAACCTGGCTAACCCCGGAATTGAAAGAAAAGCAATGACGCTTGCTAAGCGTCGGAGGCTTGTCCATGGCAGCTCCGCTACACACTCGCGACAGCCGTTCTGTATATACCCACAGGACCACGTGGCTGTGACATGGTATCACATGGTCTTACGACACCCCCATCGGATGTCATCACGTGGCTTCACATCACCCCATCGGATGTTCTTTAGGTCAAAGGTGAACCAATGTCAAATGTTAGAGGTGAATGGTCAACTAAAGGTCATGAGTCAAGGTCAAGGGTTCGACACCTTAACTGTACCAGATATGATCTACGCGGCAACGTGGTTGGGCTGCAGGTCGTTCAAGGTCTTTCTCCTGCATACGCGACGACTGATTTACCTAGCGCAGTGAAGATTTTCGCGTTAGAACATCAATACGTAACGGAAGCTACGATGGCTGATGTATAACGAAGCATGCAGAGAAAAAAATAAAAATATTAATAAAATCCGGCGCGGAACAGAAATCACCGTCAAGAGCAGCGTTGCGCAGTTGTTGCCAGGAAATTCTGAACTTCCTCAAAGCGCATTTCCATTCTTTTGTCAATAGCTGTGTCGCCTTCCAAGATCGTTACGCGTTATCGCCTTTTTGTTTCAATGCAATGGAGCGGCGTCAACAACGGGAAGATCTTCCCATCGTTGAGCCTTTTTCAAAACAACTTCTCGCTCGCGTGATTTCGTTTCGCAGTTCTCAGCGGCAGGCTTATTCCTTCGCAAGACTTGAGAAACTGAGGCCTTTATCACGTTTTCAGGCGTGTCAGTCGTGCATCATTTCAAGCCTTTTTAAAATTCCGCATGCTTGACGACTCCCAAGGCACGCATAGGTAACGAAAAGATGGTGGTTCACAGAGCCGATTAGATTCGATGCAGTCGTCACGGAACAGCGTGTTACTCGCACCTCGTTTCCCGCTTAAAGTTGTCGTCAGAAAAAAAGTTTTTCTTTTTCAGAAAGCGACGCAAATACGTCCAGAACGCAGGCACGAAAAGAAAATAACGTTAGCTTGGCGTCAAGTAATATATAAAAGAGGTCATTACAACATAGCCGAATACTTGTCACAGATTCTATGCTTGCATTCTCTTCCCGTGCGACAAAAATCCCAATTCCCTCATTTTAGAGGAAACTCAGTTATAACGCGTCAGCGAGCTTTCTCCGACTTCTCTGCGCTACAGTTGTGCTTACAAAAGAGCTCGTATTCTGTACACACGACCTTTCCAGCTGAAGCACTTCAAGCTCCTTCCGCTTCCCGGAAAGTACCCTGGTTGGTTTATACCTCGCGTTATTCGCTGGAAGTGCGCGACGCGTTCATCGTTTAATACAATTATTTTTATTCTTTACCAAAGAGAAAGAGAGAGCATTAATATCGCTGTGTGTTTCTTTTTTTGATAAAAGAAAAAAGTCGTTCCTAGAAGAAAATCTTCCCACCGTTACAGAGCTGCACCACCATTCACTTCAAACCGGCAGCAACCCTTCCTATTTGGTAAGGGCGTGACTGGCGGGGAGATTTTTAGATCTAATTTCTTCACGGATAATTTTTTTTCTGCTGGAAAAAAGTAAACCTAGGCTGAAAGATAAAGAGAATCAACTTGGTGTAAGAGAAAGAATTGGATGGGGTTTTCTTCAGCGTCCTTTCTACAGACGAAATGTGGTGAGAAAAAAGTTACCACTATACTTCCTCGCTGAATTCACTCCTGTGAAAAGTTTACATTAGTTCCAAGGGCTATATTATAATTGAGCGCAATGCTTTTGGCACAGAGAATCACGCAGAGTGTTACATGTAGCAACTGCTGCGCGCGCGCATTTGACACAGAAAAGAAATTCAGATTGCGTGTGTCGCATCAAAGGACATGCTGTGAGAGGCCCGCAATATGCCAGCGTACTTCATTCATATTAAAACCGTGGAGGATTCAACATTCATCAAGGATATCCCATTCTTCAACACTCCACAAGGATTTGGCCAATAAGTTGCGTATATGCCTGCGGCTTAAAAGCCATGCATTCGTCATTCGGGTATTTGTGCGCAGAAATAAAGCTGCGCCCATTATCTTCGTGAATCTCTGCAGTGCCGCGCGCGTCAATACTGTGTCATTTGTTTACAGTTTGACGGTTGTGGAACTTCATAACAATGCGCCGCCATGCCTGGACCATGGAAATGTTCATTTAGTGGCACGTAGGTATAAAAAAAGTGGCGGCATGACTTTTTAGGAGCCGTAGCGCTAACAATGACACAGTTACTCTAACCAAGAGAAGCTAGAGCATCTAAAGTTTGGAGCACGTAATATAGTTCCTTAATTACTGCGACTAACTGCTGAAAGAGCAGCAGGCATAATACTGGAGGGCACGGGTGGTAGATGCATATTCAATTTAGGGTCTTCAACTTCTGTGCTCTTTTTCGCTGAAGAAATTATCCGCTACGTCCTCGATATCCCCGAGATCATTTCGTGACTGTCGCTGGCAGTAAGATAAAAATCCAATCGGTGAAAAAAGAAAGTGAAGGTTTACCGTCACACGGTTGTATACGTTAGTGATTACCTTGTGAATTCATTAGCTGTCATTTATTGATTAGCTGCCCTCGCCTTGCATAGCAAAAGCCGGCAACAGCGGGCATTGAAAGTGCTATGTCGCAAGGGTAAAGTAACTAAACATCTGTCTGGGAATAAAATAAAGCAAAGTACTGACCCTTGTGTTCTAGAAGGCCATTTGCGCTACAAAAAAAAAAATGACAGCGAATTCACGCAAGAACACATGTTCCGAAACATACAAAAGTAAAAAGCCGTATGACACGCAGACGTCCCATAATGTAAATCCACCCGGGTTTCGTTCGAGATGAGTACACATCGATGAAAAGAAAAGCTTATCTCCTGGGCAAACTCCGCGGTATTTGCTCTTTGTGTAACCTTTGCTGCTTATTGCCCACTATACTGCCATGGTCAGTGTTTACTACCGGCTCAAGCTCATTAGCAGCTCATGCAAAACAAAGACCTAAGAGGCCATTTATTTTTTGGAGATGAAAAAAAGCAAGAAGTTTTAGCCTTAGATATTACCCACCCGCTTGTTATCCGCTTTGCCGTGCTGCATTTTTAGCCAATGTAATATTTTCCTTCTGATTATTTGCCTCTCCCATTTGCCTCGCCGCGCGTGACGTCAGAGCTTCGCCGCCGCTGCGGCCGCGCGCCGACTCTGCCGCCGGCGCCGCGCGTGACGTCACGTGGAAGAGTGGTTTGCGCATGCGCGGCAACCAGACAGGAGCAGCTGGCCAGGCTTCGCCGCTGGGGCTGCGCATGACGCACGTGGATGCCACGTGTTGTCTATACGCATAACTGCGCATGCACAGCTGCGTGTATAAAATGCGGAGGTGACACGGCGGCCGTATCACAGTCGTTTCGCATGTGTGACGAGAAGGAGAGTCCGGCCGCTGTTCAGCGGCTGTGAGAAGATCAATTTATAGCTACGTGTAACCTGGCATAGCTGAGCTAAGTGACTGCCAATTTTTAAACACAAGACGCACCATGAGCAAGCAGTTTACAAGAAAATATAAAGGAAGCCAACAAGAATGTACCAAGATATAACACAGTCTAGTGGGCATCAAATTCTGCCGGTTCTTTTTTTCATATGAAGCATTATAGTAGTCTTAGTCGAACGTGATGGGAACCTTAAAGGTGGACAAAAGAGGAATCTAAAATCGTCTTTTTACCGCGGGAACTCGATTTACCCTTTCCGAGAATTCTTGGAAACTTCGAATTATCGTCCTGTGTGGCGGATTTTCCACTCAAATTGAATTAAACGTCCCGGCTCCCGTCTTTTTTTGAACTCACCTCCGAAAAGAGGAGCAGTCGGCCAACGCGTTGAGTTCCTTTCAACCATTCGCGCGGCGGCCCCGTTTTCATTGTATTTTGTTTTTTAGGTTTTCGTGAATAAATAGTTCCAGTTGCAGCCAGCACAGCTGAAAGTTAGGCCCGCGGATATAAAAATACGCGTGGAGTTTTTGGTTTCGCCGATCGCTACGTATCGCCCCGCCGATGACAGAGCGAAAAAAAGGCATTCCACGTGTTGGCTGCCTTCTCTTTTTGTAGGTGAGTTCAAAAAAAAAAAAAGCGGGAGCCGGGACGTTTAATTCGATTTAATAGAGAAATCGACCTCTCTGGACAATAACTCGGAGTGTCTATGAAGGCTCGGAGCGTGCGGATCGAGTTTCCGCAGTAAAAAGGTGAGCTCAAAATCATCTTTAGTGAATCTTTAATACAAACTTAAAGCCAAAAGAGCTAATAAGCTGCCTAGGTTAAGAGTTGCACTTTCTTTAAACTAGCGACGGCATTAACGTACCGCCTTAAGTGGGTACGACGCGATAGCGTTAATTAGTCAATGCCCATACATGCGCAATTATTCAATCTACACTTTAAATTCAAGATCTCTGGGAGTCCTCCTTCCACTTCTGGCACTGTGGTGCAGCGATTAAGCGAAGCGCCACTGCCCTGCGATGGCAAGTGCTGCCATCGGTGGGGCTTGTGAGACCTAGGTTACTCTTCCCGAGGAACCTTTCGCGACCAATAGTTAATTTCACTGCCACCTGACACGATTGGCACTTTTCTCACAATCCAATGTGCAGATTTTGATGACGTCACATGGTCACGTGACGTAGAAATATTAGTTTGAGAAAAAAAAAAACGCCAGGCATTGAAAGGGAAAGGAATCATCACTAAATACGGCCCCAGTATAAATCATATCGGCTTGACTAGACAAGTGAAGCTTTGAAGGTTCTGTATGAAGTTTTGTACCCTCGACATCATCTGTTGAAGCGAGACGACCGCAAGCTTCGGAAAGTGGCCTTATGGAGAGGACACCTGCACTCAATTTGAGCGGACTTTACTAAAGATGCGGTATGGAGCGATAAGGAATTTTGAAAGTAATCACACCTACTGGATACCAGGTTGGACACGAAGGCACGCCAGTCACAAACACGAGCACTGCACCTCCCTGAGAGCAGCTACTTCAGAATGGTATTTCTTTGCTCGCGAGTTTTAATTACGGCTACGCAGGAATAAAATGAAGCTCATTAACAAAACAAAGTAAGGAAGTGAAAGCAAGTGAAGCAATGAAGCCCTCCTAATTAACGCCTACAAACTGGATTCCTTTTCTCGTAAATTATCAGGTGCGTTTTGTATTTCTTTTTATTTTTGCTTTATTAACGCCATCGAGTTCATGAAGTGGTTCCTGAATGGCTTTGTTCCTTGCGTTAAGCTTTTAAAGGTCATTCTTGGTCAAAATTTTGGGAAACATTTGCGCTCGTAATCTGAGAGGTAATTATGAACGAGCAGCAGGTCACGTTGTCGAAATTCTCGGGCACCCTGGGAAATTTAAGCGATGCCGGAAGAAGCACCCCCAAGACTCATGGTATGTAATAGGTGCACCGCTAATTATGTGTCGGGCAAGGTTCCAGGAGCAGGTCTCAAGAAAATGCGTATGCGCCAAGGTTCAAAACTGCGCGCCTAATCAATATTTCAACGTGTGGCACACGCACCAGACATAGCACACATCACGTGAAAGTAAGCTATCGGTTTCTCAGTCTTTATATCTTCTGGACCACGCAAGTCTAAAATAACACGAGGGTTATTTCCACTTAATTAGCCGACTTCTTTTGAAATTCCATCTACTTTTTGTTCAGTTTTTTCACCGACTTTCAACTTAAAAAGTGAGAACAATAAAACTGAAAGGACCTCCCTGTCTTTAGCGCTCTTTTTTCATTTTCTGCCAGTTTGAGGTTCATGGCTGTTGTGGGATTGCGTTGTCATAACCAGAGAGTGAGAAGAAACGGGAGAGGGGGAAGGCACTGTGTGTAAGTGAGGAGGCGTAAGAGTGATGGACATGCCGTCTATCACCTGTTCACATAGCTTAGACGGCGAGGCAGGAGTTCTCTCTATTTTAAATTTCTTTAAATCATGTTAATGAATTTGGCGGCACAATCTCGTATCCGTACTTATGTACGCTTGCTTGAAGGTAAAATATCACGCAATTATTGCGTAACTGCAGAGCGCAAGTCATTGCACATAAGGAAAAATCTAGCTCATTCATTTTGCAAGACGCACTGTTGGGAGCCTTTTAGCAGCAGACGGAATCCTGTCTGTTGAGAGTATAATAGAGAGAACAGGATGAAATATGCAGCAACATCGAAAGCAGACTTTTTGAAAAACCAGCGAGCCGCACACACAGACACCTCCCATGATGTGGACTCGCCTGTCTTTGTTCATACAATCCGCTTTCTGCTGCCCTGTGCTTGCGCGCTTATTGTATGTGTTTTCATGTACCGGAATAAAGATTGTGCTAACGGAATGCGGTAGTACTTCGACTTTGAGAGGTTCCTAAACGGCGGAGCCGCTTGAAGGGAATCCCGCTCACGCGTGCACGAATCAACTTTGCTTTCCATAGCAGTTCCGCAGTAGGGCAGACAACGCGTTCAGCTCATTACAACCGCTAGAAATAAGTTACAGAAAAAAAATTGCTTACTTCTATACCACGTTAAGCAAATAAAAAAGGTGACAGTGATAGCTATCATCTGCGTTAATTGTAATACAAAATAGCCAAACTATAAGTCGCAACATGCTTAGGATGTGTGAACAATTGATCTCAGGGTAGCAGCTGTACAGTTAAAATAGCGCAGCACACTTCGCCTGATCCTATTCGGATGCTTCATTCTTTTGAAAAGGAATTTAGCTGACGCCAAGATCACCACAGCCGTGCAGCGCACCGTTTAATTATTCGTCCCATCTGATTCAATTTATGCCATTTAGCAAATGACGTGGAGGGCTATGCATTGTAACCGTGAAATAAACTCTCCCCCAAAGAGCAGCTTGCGAAGAGGATGCGAGCACTCAGGGTCATGCAAGAACGGAAAATGGCAAAGTGGTGTGAATTTTATTATCCGTATCTACACTTTTTTATTTTTTTTTAAACCGTCTTTAAGCATCTGTCAGCCGCCTCCTGCGTCATGCCTGGTTATCATCAGTAGGTATGCGCCATTTATCCCTTCAGGACAACAGCAACAACGTTTCCAGTTCTCTTCTCATAATTTTTGTGTGCATTGAGAATACGCAATTCCCAGTTAGGTGACGATGGAAGAGGATACTCCTGGGTATCCGACCAGCGTGGCGGCATCAGCGGCGGGCTTTTGGACTAGTGGAACAGCTTCGCGAGCGACCGTACCAGCGATGACATCGTGCAGTACTTCAGCGAGGCCAGCATACGGGCGGGGACGTTGAAATTTTCCTCAATAGTAAGGCAAAGAAAAGATTTCTAACATCTCTATCGTGCTCATGCACGTCCAAGGTGAAGACCCGTCGCTAACTTCCGCGGAACTGAATTTTCTTCCTGCCTGTGCTTTCAACGAATACCATGACGTGGCTTAACAGACAAGTCGTTTCTACGCAACTCACTGAGCAACATTCTCCAGCTCGGAGGCACGACAGTCTTCACATTAATTCCGCACGGCAAGGACGCCTCTGTAGGCGTCACGTCAATGATGTCGGCCGGATCAGCAAAAAGGAAGACGTGGCCATCTGATGAAGCTACCATAAGAAGGTACCGATATTTTCGCGGTGCCTAGTCTTAACTATTTACACTGCGAGAAAATCGATTTTAAAGGAAACTGTCCCCATTCGCATATGTAAGTATGGCTAACGTTTAGCATGCTCTGAGGTAATTTACTGAGAAACCACTGCAATAGCACAAATGCCTGAAACAGGTTCACGTGGGCGCTGTCTATGTGTGACTACCCGACAGGGTACCCTCAGTGCGGCGAGTCGCGCAGCCCTGCAGCCTGCAGTGCAAGAGGGCTCCAATGTTCAAACAACTAGGACCTCGTGACGCCTCATCTAAACATTGCAGACGAATAAAACAGAGCGCACTGTCTTTACGCTAATGGGGAGAGACAGGTAGACGCACCACGAAACCGCTGCGACAGTTCGCACACGGCTCTCTCACTGCCGACGTTTTTTAAGAAAGGCTACTGCTAACAATCGCCACGAGGATACCCCCATGGCTCCTAATTCCCAACCTCCTCCCCTGCCGCCACGTACTAGTATGCCCCCGTCTTTGCCGAATGGAGAGAAACTGATCACGAGCCGTCGTTTTAGAATCATGACAGCAGTTCCCACACAACGTAGTTGCAACGAACCACAGTGCGAACTCGCATTCAAAGCTTTAGCTCCGCTGTGAATTGGCTCCCATAGGAAGACCAGAAGGCCCTCACGGGGGTGGTGGACACGATTCTCTCCCTGATAGAGAAAAAAAGCGGTAGGGGTTTAACGTAGTTAAACTGAGAAGACGTGCGAAAGGACGTCTTCATTCTTGAATTGGAGAGGGCACCTAAGCTCCGCCTTAAGGGTTATGACTCGATAGCTTTAGCGTGTTAATGTCCAGATATGCAGAACTGGTCATTCTCAAGTTAACATTCGTAGATCGTGGCGAGTCCTTTTACCACTACCAGCGCAGTAGTGCAGCTGCTAAGCGAAGCGTCACTGCGCTGGCACGTGTCTGTTTCTATCACAGCCACCGATAAGGATTGCGCGACCCATGTTGCTTTTCCAGAGGAATTTCTCGCGACCAATCAATAATTTAACTATCACCTGTCCATTGCCTCCCATTGGCTACAGCTGGTGCAACATTCTCTAAACTTACCTGAGCTTTCTCCCACCACTGGCTGCAGCTTGCGCGACGTTCCTCCGAACCTACCCGAGGTTACCCGAGCTAACTACTCGGGTTAGTTCGAAGCACAAGACAATACCAGTTGACAAGATTGCTGCTCGCGGTTGATTCGTCTGGAGTAATCCAGGGTTTGATGAAACACCGTCTGGTCAGGTAGCAGCATGGTTTACAAGTCTTGGGTCACTGACCAATTGTCAAAAAACAGTTTTTTTGACGTTTCGCAACTACAATGGGTCTTTCTGGAGTAGTCTGGAGTAGTGCTTTCGAACCAAAATGCTTACTCTAATCGCTCGACGGGTTCTTCATGTAATAGGCGTGCTCGATCTTGTGTTTAGTGACATTCACTAAACCCATAAAACGTTTTACAGTAGACTCACCGAGGTCTGTCTGTATAGGGGCGAAAGTTTGAATTCCACCCTCTTTCCTTGAGTGTCGACGTTAGTTTGCACGGAGAGTAGTTAAAAGACTTTCATTCATTTCCAGAAGGGCAGGCCGACGTTATGATTTCCTATTTACGTCATCTTTTAAAGAAAAACTTTGCTCATTGTCCACAGTTTCTAACAAATACCGGACACGGCAGCAGTTTCCCGCAAGTCGAATTTCTCCGTGCCGCAAGACAGGATAAAAAGCGCGAGCATTCCGCATACGCGTGCCTGTAAAATGTCGACGTGTTGTTGTGGGGTGTCGGATCAAATAGAAGGCTTCTAGATAATGCCAGAAATTTGCACCGGAAGCTCTATGCTCCGTATGAAATACCCCACCCCCTTAAAGTTAGACAGCATTTCATTTCGGAGCACAAACTTATAATACTTTAGGAGGTAGACTGTGGAACTTCAATTTAAAACGACGCCTTTCTGGAAAATTGAAGCTCTCTGTTCCTGTTTACGCTATGATTTTTGCCACAGCCACGCTTATTTGCAGCATGCAGCCCAGTTGGCCTTTCGGTGAGAAAGCACTGCTTAACGAGGTTCCAACAACAACAACAACAACAAAAATTTTATGAAGCCTTATAGTAACTCAGGTAAGCTCGGCTTAGATCGGAAGAGCGTCGCTCAAGCTGCAGCCAATGGGGGAAGCGTGGGTAAGTTTGGAGGAGCGTCACGCCAGCTGTAGCAAATCCGCGGCGACGCGAACAGATCAGTTTCGCTAGAAACTTTACAAGAACACTGTGCTATTGCCGCAGCCGAACACACTTCATGCTACACTGGAACACACTTTCACGCTCGCTGTGCATTGCACGTACGTCGTCGTCTTCAACATTCATCTGCAGCGCGAACAGAACGGATGAGCTTAACCTCGATCAGAACTTAACCTGAGTCTAATATCGTCGCCAGACGTGCCGACGACCCAGAAAAGTAAAACTAGCAGCTAACCGTCCTACGCACATGCTTTCGCACGTCGACTCGGTTTAACTACGTTAAAACTGTACCATTTTTCCACAATGACGCCTTTCTTGCCTTTAATGCCCTAATTGCCTTGCCTTCGATGGCTGCTGAAGTTGGAAGCGTCTCGACGAAGTCTGTTATTTATAATATCGTGGGCTGTCTCTTGAACTGGGCTATTCCAAAACGATGACACATTTCTCTCCAAGTACCAGAAAAAAGAAATTACGAAGTGTTCGTCTACGCCAACATTCTATCTCGATCGCATAAAAGCGTGTTTAGCAAGGTGTACTATCGATTCCCCCCCCCCCCCCCCCACACACACACACACACACACCTCACACCACCGCCGACCTTCGCCCTACAGAAACATCATCCACCCCCATTCATCAACTCTACCATCCAGAAGCACCGTCCACCGCGAAACCACGTACCACTCTCCACTAGGCGTCCACCCATTAGAAGCTCATGCAGCAGCAGAAATGAGAAGCGATGGGGAAATCGATTTGGAAGGCGCGATGGGAAATGCAGGTGTACTTCGAAAGGACTGCCCAACCACCAGCCCGCTCCCCACCCTAATACCCTAGCTAAGGGACGGCCCACCCATCCATCGCCACCCTCGAGCCACCTTCGGCCACCTTTACACCCCCCCCCCCCCCTCCTCAACCTTCCTCCAAGAAAAAACTTCTGTCACAGAGTAAGGGCTTAAAACAAGAACATTCAGCTGAGTAAGAGCATCAACTTAATCATCGTGCTTAAATCAAACTGCTTTTGCAGAATTTCCACATCATATGTCTGAACGTCCCATAATTTTTGTTGCTCAATGCAAACTCTGTGAAAACAGATCTGTAAGTAATGCTACACGAGATATTTAAACACTTGGATAAAGGAATGCCGGCATGTGAAGGTTCCTTGCATTTTTCTTTTGATAACAGAGAACATCCAATCATTCGTTACGAAACGTTTTGTAAAATAAGAAAATGAGCGGAAATGCGCGCTTTTATGTTTTGGTCTTCTTTCGTAACCCATCTTCAACGCTTGCGGTGTTTGGACCTGGGCAGCCAATTTTACCGTGAAGTTAAATGTAGAATGTGGAAGCATAATTACGCGTTATGCGGACAAAGACTCGCCGAAGATGATGTAACGGATCCGTGCTGCCACTACAGAAATTTCTTTGCCCGCAAAGCCCTGCCACGTGGCACTTCGATTTCGACATACTTAAACCCCGGCACTGTGTCGCAACATTACCAAAAATGCGAATCGCCCGGCTTGGAGAGCCTATGCAATAGGCAGTGAGGCCTCAGCGTTTTCAGCGACGACGCATGGTTGACCCACCTTAACCCCGAAATTCCCAACGAATTGAATGTGAGCAGAAATTTTAATTTCTACTTACATCGAAACGTGAACTTCAAAAATACTTGAAGTAACCGTCTTCTGCAACATATATATCAGTGCAAGGCCAATGTTTAAGCTGCCAGAGATACGGGATGTCTGCTGAACGATAAATTCGAGCAACAGCTAACCCTAACAGCAGATCAGTTCGAAATTTTTGGCCGTAATTTGAATTTGTGCTCCCGATTTACTTTACTCACCTGGGTATCTGTATGGAGCTTTATCGGTCTTCGGCATCCGAAAATTATCAGAATTACCTAAAATAAGTTATGCTGTAAACGCCCTGCTCTTAATAAATCAAGTTATTTACACTTCTGCAATCCAGAAACCTTATTGTGCTGAAATCCTAGAAATTCATGACTTTTATCTCAGGGTTTCATTACGTGGGCGTTGCAGGGTTAATTACACCAGCTGCGCACTCGTGCCGTTAAATCTGTTATGAAGACATTTTGAGCTCTGAATCCGCAGCACTTGGCACATGAAAACAACTGCGCAAGTTTGGAGTGTTTGCATATATAATAGAATATTGGTGATTACTAGCAGTATTTGAATTAAGCAACCAAACTGCTGCTCGATGCTAGCTGTAGAAACGCTATATGAGAAAGATTTCGCTGCATATCGGAAGAATGGTCCGTCCCTTTGAATAGTTATATGCCTGTAACTTTCAGTTTTCTAATATTCAAACTTTTTGTCCAAGAATGTTTTATATATAAAGGGACATGCATTCACGAGTGAATGATTTGCTTCAGAGCAGTTCAATGCAATTGATGTTTTAACTCGGGCCATTTTTATATTAGCTAGCGAACGCAAGAAATAATATCTTCCGATAGAGCGGGCTCCACAGCGTGTGTTGGGACATAGCTTCAATGACCGATCCTATGATATCGCCTTAGTCTCGGCTTCTTTAGTTTATTCGCTGCTAGGACAATTGTCTACCTACCAGAAAGAAGTAAACTGAAATTGAGGTTAATTTATGAATATTTCTTACATGTGAGGGCGAGGCCGGAACTTAAAAGGTGTGAGGAACCCAGGCAGAGGTCTCCTCTTCATCAAAAAGGCTCGGTATTTTCGTGTGAGCTAGAAATACAAGCACGAATTTGCAATAGCTCCTTATTAGAAACCCTATTAAGATATAATTGGTTTTTTTTGGGGGGAAAGGAAATGGCGCCTTTCTTACTTTCTTCTTTCACTCCCTTCTTGATCCCTTCCCTTACGGCGCGGTTCCTTATTAAGATAAAATAAGTAATATAGATTTCCGTGCAGGGATAAAACCACTTTTACTAATTAGGCAAGTAAAACAAATCCCTGCAGCAGCACGAACAATCATAGACAAAAAAAAAACGCATTTAATTATCCTGAGCTAGTTAGCTTTATGCTCTTTGCTTGCAGATTTACAATGATACGTAGATCAAAAAGTGGTAGTTAAACCGAGTAGACATGCAATATCATGTGTTCATTCTTAAACTGGAGGGGACACTTAAGCTTCGCCTTAAAGGGTAGGGCGCGATAGTGTTTGTTGGTTAATGTCCATATATGCAGAATTGGCTATTCTCTACTTAACACTTATACATGGCGACGAGTCCTCACACCACTACGAGCGCAGTGGCGCAGCGGTTAAGCGATGCGCCACTGCACAGGCACGTGGCTGTTCCTGTCACAGCCACCCGTAGAGATTGTGCGACCAATGCTGCTCTTCCTGAACAATTAATTCCTGAGCAATTACTAATTTTACTAACACCTGCCAGGGCAGGTTGTAATGACGCCACAATTTTGCGTCACGTAAGTGGTATGACGCCCTCCTCCCATTGGCTACAGCTGGCGCAACGCTCCTTCTAATTTACCAGTACTTCTTCCTATTGGCTGCGGTTAGCGCGACGAACTCCTCCGAACTTACCAGAGCTTACCCGAATAACTCGGAATAAGTCGGGTAAGCTCGGATTAATTAGAAGCACACATGACAAGATTCTTGCCCGGAGTTGGTAGGTCTGGAGTATAGTGCATTGTCATTAAAAATAGCCTTTCTCGGCGCCTCCACAGACGCGTCAGAGGAAAGGCGGTAATGAAAAATAATGCCACGCTTTTCGATCAATTCACGAGCTCGCGCACATACAGTCAGATGAAGGGCAAATTATTAACTCCTCATGCTGACGCCCAGCCCGCCATAAATCTCTTGATGAGAGATCATGACGGGATTTGCTTGCACAATGGGAAGGTTGTCCCAGCGCTGCTTGTCAGCAGCCTGACAGAAGCGCTGGCTGCGCACACATACTACAACCAGAGCAGCTCTTAGTCGCCTCCGGAGAAGACAAATTGTACGTAGTCTCCGCCATCTCCAGGCAGCTCGTTTGTGTCTAGCTAGTGTAGGATGAGTAAGAGATGGGCATTCCACTCCCGCAAGACTCATTAGGCTCGGTTTTATGCCTGCTTGATGCAGATTTGCGCATGTACAGCGTCATATTCTGTGTTAGTCTCTTGCATTCTCAACATGCTTTGGTGAGGCCATCTTCGTTATCACAGATTGGCAACGCTTAAATAAGAGCGACAGACTAACAGCGACATTTTTTTCTCTACGAGATTTTTTTCACTGGCGAGGAAAGTAGCCTGCTTTGTGATTAAAAGACAGCTAAATACCTGCTGTGGCAGTTGAACAAGAGGTCGGTAAAGGGCCGCAAAGAGTCGTTGTTGTGTCACGCAGTGAGAGAGTGGCGCCGTATCGCTTGTATAAATATGCGGCGTTGCTCGCATTCATGACCTTCCAGTACCTACATGTCTAGTAAGGGGAACGATTATGAAGGGCTTGCATTTCGCAATAGTTTGGCGGAGGTCGGTCTGAAAAAAAAAAACAAAGTTGGTTTTTGTGGAAAGGAAATGGCGCGGTAATTGTCTCACATAACTCGGCGCACACTGGAACCGCACCTTAAGGGGAGAGAGGAAGGTGGGAGTGAAAGAAGAAAGGAAGAAAGATGTATAGTAGTGGAGGTCTCCGGAATAATTTCGACCCCCTGGGGATCTTTAACGTGCACTGAAATCGCAGAGCACACGGGAGCCTTTTGCGTTTCGCCTGCAGCGAAACGCGGCAACCGGAAAAACGGCCACCGCGGTGTTCCCAGTTCTTTATTGAAGGCCTAAATTATGACCGGCTCAATCTTGTGTCGGTTCTAAAAGTTCGGTAGGCGAAAAATGCTATTTATACGCTAATTATTGAATTGCTAATCACTCGTGAAAAATTAAGCGTCGAGTTTTGCTATTAAATATTCCTTGATACGGCCTGCTGCCTCGAGAACGAAAAAATATGCGTCTGTGGCGGACCAGATGCTCAGTATTTTACAAATCAAAACGATTAAGTTTCGTTGATTGATTCACTGACTGTTTCTTTAAACGACTGATCGATGGAGGTGACTCGTTTAAACACGTTAGTTTGAACACTTTTAAACGGTAGTTCATGCACCAAAACACTCGTTTACCCTTTGGCTCTCCTTCTTCGCAAGAACAAGAAAAACTGGCAATTTTAAATGTACTACAATCTCTATTCCAAGCGGAAACTTCCACTTCGGGGAGCGCGTGTGTCCCAGCAGCGCCATCGCTCTCACTTGCTGTTGCATTTTGCATTCGTGGAACACAGGTATTAGCTCTAAGCCCCGCTAAGCCAGAGTTCTACTAAGCGTAATTCGGCTGGTCGTCAGGAGCGTTTCGTTCTTTTTTTGCCTCCGTTTGTTGAGAAGAATATTTTTCTTTTTCCTTTACCTACCGTTTTTTCATGCATATGAGCACTGTGTGTTCTTCCCGAATGCCGCAGAATTAATCCTTTCGCGGGAAATTCTTTTCTTCTTGCGTATATATTTTTGTTTCCCTTCTGGATTTTTTCTCTGCCGTAAGGATAGTCACTTCATTAGCCTCTTTCGTGCGAGGTCAACACGATTTGATAATTTTGAAAGCCCCGTCACGTTTTGTTAATTTTAATTGAAACATTTCTCCAGTAATGTTGTCGAATTTATTTTAAATTATTTGAGGACATGTTAGCACGCACGTAGCAAAGTGTCGGAAAAGAGTAAGCGATTTTATCATACATTTTCAAACATTTTACCACATTTCTGAAAGAACGAGTATTTCAGACATTGATATGAATTTTGTTGCATTCTCGTCACAATTTTTCAGGAACTGAATTTTATATTTCCTTTCTTTGTGAGGCCCGGAAATTTATAGCGTAAGTATGCTGTGAAGTAATGAAAGGCAACCTTTCAAAGAAATATTTAAATGTACGCAGCGTGGTTTAAACTTGAACGCACGGCACTGCTCAGCGTAGCAAAATTGACCCGCGTTCCGCTTCGCATCCGTCGGTGGTGTGTAAAAATAAAAACGCATTTGTGCCTTTTCATCACTAAATTCCTCTCTTTGGTAACAGGCTTTAGCAACCTTAAGCAATTCGGTGTGTAGACTATCTGGCTGGCCATTTTCCAAAGAACACCATATCAGTAGGACAAGGGCCATGAAAGGCGGGTGAACGAAAGACAAGTGCTTGATTTAGAACTAAATTTTATTCTGGAGCTGGCCCCGATAAATACAGAATCCTCAGCTCTTACATAATTTACGTAACTGCAGCGCAACACCTCGATTCACACCCTCTAACGGAGTTCAAGATTTTTGGACACTGGCCAAGGCGACCATCGGCGGTGAGGGCTGTGACATAGCCGAGGCTTCTTCGCCTTTTGAAGCGGAAGCTTCACTGCGCTAGGTTTTCAAGAGGGCAGCGTCAGTGTAGTCACGTGACAGGTGTCACGTGGAAGGTCATGCGACCTACTGATGTCATCACAATCTGCCCAGCGCGGCAGGCGGCAACTGGCCCATCGGGCATTTCATCGACGCTTTACAGACAATCCGTTCGGCAGTGTGCTGTGGCGTTTGTGATCGTAGCCATGCAAAGAAAGCTTTCGCTTCTTCACAGTTTTAACCAGAGTTCAAACCACGGCTAACTTTTGCTTTTTCTCACTCTTTTCTTCCTCAAATTCATATCCCCTCACCCCCCCCCCCTCCCACCAGAGCAGGGTGGCAAACTGGTTTCATCTACCCGTTAACCCCCTCCTCCTCTTCCTCATCCTCCTCCTGCAGCGCAGCAAACCCACTAAAAATCTGTGAACTGGCCGCGAAATACAACAGAAGAAGCCATTCGTGTGATGTAATCAGGTCGTTGCGCCCGAAGTCAATCTATATTGGCGTGAATCCGAAGTCGGCCGGACCGGTTGATATCGTAACGCGAGGCCTAACGAGCATGACTGCAACGTAAGCTTCGCAGTAAAAGGCGATTTAGGAATTCAGTGCAGCCAGTGTGATCACCCATCTGTTTACCAACCTCACTTTCACGGTTGCAAAATCCTCGCGAAGTCCTCGTAAAGTTTTCGAGGATTGAGAATTAGCGCGTGAGGGCGGCTTTTATGTTAGCCCGCCATTTATCTCGCTATCGAAAAAAGAGGCCGTAGGTATAAAGTGCGAAGGTACACCACTACCATCGAAATTTATGCACTTACGATAGCGGCTTAATAATACTGATCAAGTAAAGTGTGATGCAAGGTGACCTAGGATTTCATATCACATCTTTTCTTGCTATGCCTGTGTGTCTGTTCCGACACGATTCCGAATAAAATTGAGTTGCAAATAAGCGCTTGTGGTCATCTACCTCTCTTTTGTACATCTGCCTTTATGAAGCACTGTTCTTGAAGAACTAACATGTAGTACACTAAGTAGCTCATTATGATGGCCTTCAACGAGTTCAATAACGAATAATTTAGTTACTTTCCCAACCAGCAGAGCATGAGTCGTCACAACAAGAGGCAGAATCTTTCGTTACCGTATAACTAAACAAATAACTCCCGGAATTCGGTTTTTCACGCAAATTCTCGCGCTATGAATTGTCCTTTTACTCTGCCGTTCAATGAGCAGTCGGGACGGAAATGGGCTGAATGCAGTGGAAAAAAAAAACATTAGGATTTATGCACCTTTCGCTTGAGGTTATGAGGGCACCTTCCATAACTTGTCAAAGCTGTCTGCCATGATACGCTTAGTTTTCTTACCTATATGCGATGAATGCATGGATGGAGGTTAGGAACGCCCCCTTTGAAACGGTATGGTGGCAGTTGCAACCATGGTCGGCTTCCTTTTTGCATATTTATTTAAGCAACCCGTCAAGCTTAACGGTATTGCGAGAATGATTTTTCAGGCTAGTTGGTGCATATTGAATTATTTTTTGAGCGCAGAAAGACAGCCCAGAAAGGAACAAACTCGACAGGACAGAGCGCTAACTAACAACTCAGGTTTTTATTGACAGGAGGTTCGTTTTTGTAAAGCAGTTGCTCGTATCAACAAATTGAAAGACGTCGAAAAGAAATCGGCTAGCAAAATGATGATCACATACGAACATGCAGCAAGTGCACTTCCGTCATTGGAAACACAGCAGTGTTTCGCAGGCGCAAGACGCAACTAGGAAGGGATTTAGTAGAAGCTTATGAGATTAAAAAAGCTGGTAGCGTATGTGTGTCAGAATTTCCTCAGTTTTGCATAAAAAAAACCAGAATATGTTGCGCAGCAATAGCACTGGAACTTTTCAATCCTTCTCGTGGGATGGTGGGACCTCGGTTGAATTCACATGTTTGTGTGTGAATTCTTTTGTTTCACTTTGCTGATTCGAGCACCTGCTGTATGAAAGCAAGTTATTTGCCAATAAAAGCCTGAGTTGTTAGTTAGCGCTATGTCCTGTCAAGTTTGCTCCTTCCTGTGCTGTCTTTCTGCGCTAAAAAAAAAATCAATTCCTTTAACGGTACATTTTCTAAAATTTTGCCATGTTGTATAAGCACAATTTTAAACTGAGATTTGCAACCTTGGGTAACCATCCTGCTTTTGAGCCACCAACCTTCTATTCTCATCGCTGGTTGTATAACGTCAGGGAGTCCATTAAGGGAGAAAAGAAGATCGGGTCGGAATTAAGTTTTATTAGCTCCTTAACACCTGGTACCTTAGTCAGCATCCAAGAGAACGCGTCAGCGGGCCTAAATTGTATCTACTTTTCTGGGGGCTCAGAGTACGGCTCCTCCGCTGTCTAGAACGCAACAACCGGCGTTTATGTCGAGTGAGCACTTTGTTGCTCGCCGAAGTACGAGCGCGCTCAACTCACAGCGCAGAAGTTTACGCCATTGTGACACGAGGGGCTCAACTGAGCACGGATGCACCCATTTCCGAGCTCACCGGGAAACACGCACATGCAATTTGCATACCTGGAGGCAGGCCGACGTGAAGCGAGTCATAGTCTCTGCGTAAGAGGAGGAACCGCCGCCTCAGCGAAGCGGAGCAATGAAAACGAAGGGGCGCTATCAGCGCTTAGCAGAGTTCCCGTGCCACGCAGGCGTGATGGCGTGAGCGCCTGGTCGTCATCACGCTACCACTCGTGCAGTAGGAGATTGAGATGGGTGAGCCTACGAGCCTGAGGAAACGCACATCCCAGCTGCCGGTGGTGGCCCAGCTGCCGGCGCTCATTAGCAGCCCCAAGCCGCTAATGAACAGATGGAAACGGACTTACCACTCTGGCTGCTCTTCAGCGCGTGTACCCGCCACCTTATCTGCTTGGCTTGACATGTGTTTTCTCACTTTTTTACTTTTTAGATACTTCGGCTTTTTGTTCTTTATTTGCTTACTGGCGGCACCAAGAAGCACCCCTTGTGGTCTCGTGAACCGAGTCGGCTGACGGCTGACAGCTGCGATGAAAGCGGGAATGGTTGCGCCTCCATTGATTTCTCCGTTTCTCGGGGCGTGCATCGAACGGAAATCTTGACGACCATCTTCGTCATTACATAAACCCTGAGAAAAGTGCAGAATTCATTGCGATAGTGCTGACAACGTAAACTGTGACAGAAGAGATATTTATGTTGCAATTATTAAGCCATACTGGGTGCTGAGGAAATGTAACACCAGCTGTGACAGTTCAGTGGTCGTAACGCTCGGTTGCTAAGTACGGCGCTGAAGGATGGGATCAAAGCCATTGCAGCTGAATTTCCACCGAGGCAAAAGGCAAAAACAACTCCCGTTTCTCATGTCAGTTCGTCGAAATTTATACAGACCCCTCCATAGCAGCACCCCTTTCTCTCTACCCTGTTTCATTCTCATTCCCTCTGTTGTCACTTTACGTCGTCACAGCGTGGTTCCAATGTCCATCGTAAGTCACTTCTGCACTCCAGTACCAATATGGACTCCAGCTTTAATCGTAAAACTTTCGCGGTATTTGTTTTATTTGCAAGTAGAATAACTTTTCACTCCGCGCAACATCGAACTGATCGTCGCGATTTAATTCACTGCCTTCGATAGAACCCTCGTTGTAGTCTTTGTAAAACAGCCACGTTTAGTCGTGGCTACGGCTGTTTCTCAGGAGTAAAAATTTTATTCTTGAAATGCACCCTTGTTGTGCTTACGAGGAGGAAAGGGCGAGTAGTGCCTTCGGGGCGTGAGAAAAGTTCGCGAACCTCTCTGTAAACCTTGCGACAGCTCCAGTCATTGCACAATGTGCACAGCGCGATTGCCACACAAGCTGCACTTGTCGCGTTTGCCCGTTCAGCAAAAATGGGATTTCAATATCCTACACAAATATATCGACACTGCTACGCAAGTTAAACGAATCGCAGCCCACATCGCGGAAAGGAGCAAAAAAATAAGAGTAATAGGACACGGTAAGATTGCCGATTCCTTGCATGAGACTAGGTCTGAAAAAGCAACCTGATCTTTTGCACGTAGCCTTGTCCGCTCGGTACATAGCAAATATTCTCCGTCGGCCAAAAAGCTCCAGGCTCAAACGCCCCCGCGTAGTAAATTTTCTCCAATCGATACACAGCGAAACTGCATGTTTTACTTATTTCGCTCTTTCCTTGACTTTTCTCGGGATCAATTTAGCACTAGCGCAAGCGAACAGAGGAAGCGAGAGAAGCTCGCTTTGTCCTGTGTTCCGTGTTTGTCTTGTGTAGCGCCATCTTCGTTCCAAGAAAAGCACCAACTATGAACCGGCAGCAACTTTTACTCCACTACCTTTTTACTTCGACTGGTAGAGAGCGCACTTTTGTTCGGTAATTGTTCAGCCTAACTAAAAACTGTCGACGGATGGCATCAACATGTTTCACTTTATTTCTTCACATATTCAAGCGCTTGTCACGTGCTAGTATTGTGAGTGTACAAGATAAAATACACGTGGCCTCCTCTTTTAACGTGTAGAGAAAGAAGAAAAGCATACAGAATTCACAGGGACACCTAACTACAATATGTGCTGGCAATGCAATAGCACTAGAAACAGTTGGGGCTTTTACATCGAGTTTTGTGCCATTATTTCGTGGTTGTGCTTGTGGGCTCCTACACGTCTTTCTACGTACGACAAGACATCTGTTGGGGTTAACTACCGTGTGGTTACATACTTTTGTGAAGGTTCCTTGAGGTGTTGACACTGAGTTCAGGTCCGGTGACGTCACCACCGCTCTTGGGAATCAGTGACCAACTATACATCTTTTTTTTTTCCCCGATGGGGCTTGTGATCATAGAGCATTAATGAATTGCTGGGTGCCCGGAACAGCCAAGTACTATCTCTGCACATATTCTATCCGCTTGTCCTGTTTTAAGTGCGAAAGCACTATTGACCACGTAATTTGAAAAATGGCGGTGTGTGGTGAAGCCTCTGAAATCGGTCACGTGATGCGGTAAATGGCGAGAAATAAACGAGACTTTGAATGAGGGTGACCTTGGCCAACCTGGAGAAACAAAATAAATATGGCCGCGAAGTAAATTAATTTGCGGCGGCGGAAACAGAGCAGCTTCGCAGGCCACTGCACGAGAGCACAAGGCTATCCCCGCAGCAGATCGCGCCCCGTTTTAAACCGAAACGCACTGTCGCGCTGTGCATTGCACGTCGTCTCTCCATCAACTGCCATCTGTGCGCAAGTCACGAAAGGAAAGGAAACGCTCTCTAAATCGCGTTGTCAGATACCTGGCGCTGATGTCCACCTGAAAAAACCTGCTTTCGCACAATATTTCGGAATTATCAGTGCTAAACCGCCAGTTTTTTTTTTTTTTTGCCTGCAGAAATTCGGTTAAAATCAACCACTTTTGGCCTTCAGTGAAATAACACTCCGTACGCGGTACCGGGAGCTCCTTCAACGATAGCGGCGCAGCAAACGAATCGGGATCCCTCCGCCCTAATACTGTATTTAATCCAAGCACGCAATGAACATTCCGCCTCCGAGAATCCCTGTGACACGTGGCTAATCCAGGTTGATTGGGAGCGCCCGAGGTTTATTCTCGTCTCCTGGTTCCCGATTGCGTGGTATAGCCAGCCACGGGAACTCCGTATCCTTTCGTTGAGTTGCTAAGGAGACCACAATTAAGCACGCTGGCTAAGGCGTGAGGAGTTGGAGGGAGCCAAATACGAAGAAGGGCATCTTATGCTTAAGAGCCGCAGTGCTGAGCAAGACAGGCACGAGAATTGTTCGTTAGGGGTTGGATTCGCTCTTCAATGGTCAGCGCTAAAGAGACGACAAACAAGCACCTTATTCGGCTCCAACCGGCATAAATAGCGGAAGCCGGATGTCTACCAATCGACGGGCTGACCTCGCTGAAGGCAGCGTACATTGATTTCTTCCGTGAACTGTCAACGTAGATACACACTGTGCACTACGTATCAGCAAAGCTCGCCGCAACTCTAGAATTTTACACAGCTCTTCAGATCCCGAGTCAAAGACATCCGTACTTATTCGTTGATACTTCGGCCTACGTCCTTTCCTGCCTCGAGAACGTCGCCTCTTCTTGATGACCGACATGTAACTGGAATCAGTAAAAAAGTAGTAAGGTTTTAACGTAGTTAAACAGAGTATACCTGTGAAAGCATCTGTTTAGCCTGATCAGTCTTATTTATGAGCTCCCAAGCAGCTTTGAAAACCCTTTCTAACCCACTCACAACAACTAATCAAAAGTCGGACTCCCATGACATTTGACGCCGGCACCACATTTCCAGCATGCCTAATCACTTTGGGGTTTGCGGTGTATAGCAGCAAGTCGTGCCATTTTAGGAAACAAAAAGTTAAAATGCAGCAGCCCGCAAAAGCCTCCGGTATAAGATTTACAGGCAATGATTATGAACAAAATTTGGTGCATCGTTAACACCACAGATGTACGCTTAAAAACAAAAGGATTGCCCGTGAAGTTTGACGCCTCATACTCACGTATTTCTACGCACAGCTGAAATAAGCTTAAAGTCCTCTTCTACTTCAAGATCAGCTGACTGTGAATGCCACATTTACGGAAAGCTATTGTACTCACTGGAGTGGGCCTAAAGTCTCTACTGCAAGAAATGCACCCTGTACACTATGAGCAGCACTGCCAATATTTATGGAATAGCTAGCCTATCGACAAGACAACAGGTTTCGAGTTTAAAACTGAAGCACTTGTGTAGACGTCATTGCAAGTGAAATGCATGTCAGGTGCATTGCTATGTAATATGTTAAGAAAGAAACCTAGGCGAATAATACATGCAGCGAAAGCGGTGCCGTAAAAAAATACTTGTTAGCATTCGTGCTTATCCGTGATTCCTAACTTGAGCTTTAAAAGTAATGCTAATCAACAGCTCAATGTGTTGAATGTCAACGATGGAATAGATTTCGGAGTGAAGTACCGAGTGGTTATTTTCTTTTTTTTCTTCACAACTTCGTCCATTTTTCTAGTTGTATTCTGCGACAGGAATCAGCACCGCCATGAGCGATCTTCCCTGCCCTGACTGCCAGTAAAGATATCGCTCGGAAACAAAGAAAAGACACAAATGGGTTGTCCGGGTCAAGGTGCTGGACTTCAACACAAAAACAGGACACACACGCTTTACGTATATAAAAAGAAGGAAAATAACACGGCGTCCAGGCTCTGGCCGGTTCAGTCAAAACAAAACACGAAACCGCACACTTTCTTTTGAAACGGCTCGCAATTACCTGCTTTCAGGGCCGAGATTGTGAAGGATTATATATTGATGCCGGCAGCAAAATGACAGGCTTTGCCACGGCGAAGACGCCGTCGTTGAAAAGCCGGCTTTCGCGAAGCCGGAGGTGAATGGAAGGGAACGGCGCGGAGGAGACTGGAGAGTGACGACAAAGAAGAAAAGCCAAGTCACTCGCTGCGGGGATGAGGCAACTTTCGGGCACTTCATGTAGCCTTCGAAACATCTGCTGTCCAAGCGCACAACTTCTCAGAAGACTGCATTACAGAGCTTGGCCAGAGGAAGGGCTGGACCAAATAGTTTTCAGCCCATCTCGCAGGGCGTTTTCTCGGCCCGACTTCCAGTAGTGCGGCGTTATGATAGAGGCCCTGGAAAAACGTAGCGCCATCTCCTGTGCTCCTGAGCTTCTTTGAAAAAAGAAAAAAAATCCTTGCGCTTCTTCTCTCGAGTGAGCATCGACCTGGCGACGTACAAAGACACGGCGCGTTGCCTCAACTGGCTTGTGAAATCGCGGCGATCTTGCACTTTGGGTGAAAAGCGTGGAACACAGCAAAGGGAAGTTTTAACGCCGGAGAAGTTTCACCTCGCGAGCCACCAGATGACGTATATGGCTGCTTTCTCACTGACGTTCTCTTGTGTCGCTGGACACAAGATGTACTGCTTAAGGTACGATTACAAAACGAACGTTTACATTTTGTGAACGGTGTGGGCTTTTGTGAATTGTCATTGGTTTAAATCCCCACAACACTTTAGAAGTGCGTTAGAACGAGCGTTATAAAAGCAGAAAGGGGCCGCTGCAGTGGCTCAGTGCTTATAGCGCTCGGCTGCTGACCCGAAAGACACGCGTTCGATCCCGGCCGCGGCGGTTGAGTTTCGATGAAGGCGAAGTTTTAGAGGCCCGTGTACTGCGATGCCATTGCACGTTAAAAAACTCCAGGTGGTCGAAATTTCCGCAGCCCTTCACTACGGTGTCCCTCATAGCCTGAGTCGCTTTGAGACGTTAAACTCCCATAAACCAATCATCTTTCTGCGAAGAAAAAGCGGAGTCTCATATCATACGCTTAAATACATTGTCAGAAAACGGCACATTTTTCCTGTTGAAAAAAAAGGAAAAAGCCAAGCCTAGTTTATTGTCTGGTGGTATGATGACCCTGAATGTGCCAAACCTAAAAAATAGCTCAGAAAAGGTCCGAATGCTGCCGCGTACAGTGAACTGCACAGAAGATCAGTGACCTTGAATTTGGTTGTCACTACGTACCCTTTTTTTATCACCTTTTTTTTCTTATTGACCTTGGCACAGTAAAAGAAAACATTATAAATTTCACGCTTCCCTTTTAATGTTGAAGGTCAGCTGTTTTGGTTGAATTCATTGACAGGTGTACACTCTCTCTTAACCAGTTGACCTTACGTCACCGAATTCGAAGATGTTCAGGAAGCACGGGCGGCTACTTATGTGCACTGTCCTACGTGTATCTCATGGCAGGTTAATGCGCTACTAGCCCTCATCGAAAGAAATAGATATTTTGATTTGGGGCACATAGCACGGAAACTGATGAACGAGTGCCTGTGCGGGCCGCATCAAATACTCACGCGCGTGGTGACTTTTTGGTGGTGATTTGGATGATAATTATTTTAACTGTATTATTCTGCAAGACTAGGTGACATCAAAAGCATTTATGCATTATGCGTTTCCGCATGGCGCTCAAACCTTCACGACATTTCTTTATCGGCGAGTACTTCAAGGCGTGCTCTACACTAGCACCGACGAACCTCCCAGACAGTCTTATTTGTGCTCGAAACAAACCAAGCTTTCCTTGTTACTAAAATTTTTCTTGACGCGAAAATGAAATGCAAAAGTGGTCGTGTATTCTATGATGCTCGAAATCTTTTTTTATGCAGTCACAACTAGAAATCCAAGGAACAACTTTTATTTTAATGGAAATACCACATATAAAATGAAATTTGGTTCAGGCGTTTATGGATCTTGGCGAACACGGCCTAGAAGACCACGTTACTATGACGCTTGACATGTTACATTTAACGCCGTCGTTAGCAGAACCATTTAGCAGGCCTGCGTTCAGGATAACGGGAAGCTGAGGTTTGTAAGGCGGTAATCATTACTATTCAGTGGCGGGAAGTCGATGTGGCTATCGGTACAAGTTAGAATGAGAAAGAAAAGCTAGCAGGAAGTTAGGCTACCTCGGGAGGATAATTTGATAGGGACGCTAGGAGGAAATTTGTTTGAAGTGAAAATTAACTGCCTACAAAACTTTGTTGCAGCCACTTTTGAAGTGTGAGGGTGAAGTTTTAGACCCAGAGGGCAAAGTGTTACTGCATGATGCACGACACCGTTTTTTACACTTCATATTTTTCCGCTTCTGGAGGAAAGATTTTGCCTCACCACTGTGCTTATCGAGCAAATCACTGCGCTCGGCGGACGCATAAAAGGCCATGTCGTATTTAATGCTTAGTAATAACGTAGTTATAGTTAACAAACAACGATATATTTAGGAGTGCGCATCGCACATACCGCAAAATATGCACATTGTACATGGCAGGGAATTAAATGCCGATAAAGAATCTTTTTAAATACACATTTTTCTCTTTGACAACTTAAGAAGTGGATTTAGTTACCTACGAGCGTGGTGTTAGCAGCATGTCTAGAGGAACTTTTGACCAAGTTTTTTGATCACTTGTGTAGAAGCTAATATTTACCCGATGCTACAGGGAAGCCAGACACTAATTGTTAAAAATCACGCTTTAAAAATAAAAAGATGGCTTTTACACTGTAGGAATATCCGTGTTGGAGGACGTCGAGAAAGAGGTGAATCATGTTAACCAGTCAGTGGGCAAGGTAAATTACGATAGGTGACCGCAGCGGTGGCCTAGTCGTGTGAGTATTCGCATGTCAAGCGGAAGGTGCGGGGCTAGATCCCCAGTACCGCCTGGTACCCACCGGTGATGCAATGGGTACAAGCTTCCCCCGGCCTGGGGCTCGGCTTCTTTAGGGGGAAACTCTTGGAAATGGGTCTTTGACCCCACCTTAAGTATAAGAAAAATGTCTTGTGTCATGCGCTCTTTGGCCACAAATGCTCTTGGGCCATAAAAACGCATAATCATCATCATCATAAATCCCAGTAGGTACTTTTTAACTACTGCAGATAGGCCCTCGCTTGCAATTTGAGATATATAGCTGACTATTATTAATAGCCATGTCAGTTTTTAGTATTTAAAATACACGATTACCTTCGGCGCTGTGGCTCAACCAGTTCTTACCATTTCTCGCGCAAAGTTCGAAGGAAGCGCGCCAGCTTTACAGTACGCTATAAGCGAAGCCCACCAGGGAACATGATTCACCAGTAAACATGATTCACCTAATTTCTGACGTCCGCAAGCACTGTTATCATCTTGCAGCAAAAGCCATCTTTTTTTTTTACCTTGGAAACCCTATGTTTAAAAATTTACCCATTAGTGGTGGCTTCCCTGACACACGTGGTATAGCTACTGGTTTCGAAGTTTGCTCGCTTCATATTTGCATATTTTACTGATTGTGTATGAATTCCTTCCACTCCTACCGTAGTCCTGCGAATGATTTATAGTATGCGCAAACAAATATATTAGCATCAAACGTTCTTTCTCTTACGTCCTCAGAAAGCTATAGAGGAGGTTAGAACAGTGACGGACTATTAAAGAAAGGCCTATAGAAAGTTCGGCGGGATCAGTGGAAATCTGGCTGTAATGAGCATTGGGAGGCAGGGAAAGCGGAACAAGAGGGTGCACGGAGGAATGCAGGGCTTAGCGTCCCGACGCAGCACGTGGACTTTGAGGGACGCCGTAATCAGGGGCTCGGGAACAATATCGACCACTTGGCAAGTTTTTTTATCACGCACTTACATCGCACCGTCCAGGATTCGATCCCGCGTCCTTTGGCTCAAAGCCGAACATCACAGTCACAAATCTACCATGGCGGGTAAAAAAATAATACGATGATGATGACAATGATGGCAATCAATAAAGCGCTAGCATGGGCAGATGACTTGAAAGAAGAGATAAGGCGCTCATTATACTGACGAGAGTCCTAATGGCTCGTATGTAGAGTGCCGTGACTTAAGTAAGTACATGAGACGGAGCTTGGCTGGTGGATAGAAATAAAAACAGATTTGTATTAAAAGTTAAAACTGTTGTGCATAATTATGCTGCACCGGAATGAAACATACATTGTACAAGCTCTGATGATACACGGGGTGAGCAGCAGCTCATATATATATATATATATGTTGTTTCGAAAACTGTTTGTCTTCCAGCAGCAATGTCGCGAATTAAATCCTGTTATGTTTTTAAGTTTCTGGTGACTTTATCGTATATGGATCAATCAGTTGCCAAGAAATCACGTTTAATATATATATATATATATATATATTAGCAGATAAGTTAAAAGAAATGAGGGGCCCGTTTGACAAACTTATGAAGGGAGCTAACAGTCACCGAAACCAAGCTGCATAGGGGAATGTTTTTTTGGGTTGTGCTTATCAGTGGGATATTATAGTACTTAGATTAATAAATCGCTTAAAGAAAATTACTTATAAAGCAGCAGAAAAAACAACCATGCTGCCGGTGGGATCCGAACCCACGACCTACCAATATCGAGTCCGGTGCTCTTACCAAATGAGCTACGGCGACGGCTCATATATATATATATATATATATATATATATATATATATATATATATATATATATATATATATATATATATATATATATATATATATATATATATATATATATATATATATATATACGCTTCGTTAAAGGAAAGGAAACAATTTTTTTTTTACTCGACGTTTGGATCAGAGGACCGATATCAAGGCGGGGCTTGTGCAAAGTTTATGCTTCCCAGATTATAACTCGTCATGCTGAAACTGCGTAATATGGGCACAGATTATGCTAAGTGGAAACTAAGCTAGAGCAGCGCGCTGAAATTGACAATAAAGAAAGGAAATAAACTCACAAACAAAAGGAATGTTTTATCTTTCGGAAGGACCTACAGAACTAATTATGTTTGGTTTATAGGGATTTAATGTCCCAAAGCGACTGAGGCTATGAGAGACACCGTAGTGAAGGGCTCCGGAAATTTCGACCACCTGGGGTTCTTTAACGTGCACTGACATCGCACAGTACACGGGCCTCTAGAATTTCGCCTCCATCGAAATTCGACCGCCGCGGCCGGGATCGAGCCCGCGTCTTTCGGGCCGGCAGCCGAGCGCCATAACCACTCAGCCACCGCGGCGGCTAGAACTAATTATGTGACGACAAAAGCAGTTCTTTTTTGCTGGCAACAGGATTTGCTCACTGATATGAAATGCCGCCAGTGTGTGTCAGCCAGCTTAGTTGCTTGTGTAATATTGGCCAGCGGTTAAGAAGGTTCAAAATTTTCGTCACTTTGGAATGAATAGAAAAGACCTTATACAACGTCATTATTTGCAAAAACTAGAGCACAAATTTTGGCTTTTTCTTACAGTAAGCATTTACAGCCGCTACATTTTATTAATTGTTTTTTTGGTTTAAGCGTATCTTTTCGCAATTTACTTAACTGCGGTTTTAAGCGCTAATTTGATTTGTTGTTTCTGCATTTTTCGATTTGTTTGCAGAGCCACCACATCAGGAGGCGGTTTGATGCACTGTTGTCGCTTTGTGCTCTCTTAATGGAGGTAGAAGCCCGCTGTCGACAGAACAGACGCCTCGT
The DNA here is from genome assembly GCA_030143305.2 of Amblyomma americanum. NCBI lineage: Eukaryota > Metazoa > Arthropoda > Arachnida > Ixodida > Ixodidae > Amblyomma > Amblyomma americanum. Next base: position 144,015 of record JARKHS020004450.1, read on the forward strand.
TTCAACTTTCTTGTGCGTGTCACGTGCGGCTTAAAGAAGGGTACAAATTTTTGGTCAGAGGCGTCTTAATTTGAACGAGAAGCACTAGGCAATGCTAAACAAGGAAATTTTCATTCGATTAACTTTCAAGGTTCAGTGATCCGTTTTGGTTGCTCAAGGAACGTAATTCAATGGGATACAAAGAGGTGTTTAGCAACCGTGCTTTGTTTGCAGACTTTCATTTATTTTCAGTAACACTCGGTGTTGGGCTAGTTAGCTCTGTAGAGTTTTTAACGCCGTCGATGTGTGTCGTTTCTTCTTTCTGTGGTCCTGCGCGGTTTAGGTTTTTCTATCTCCGGAAGGTTTGCTCTAATATTGGCATTTTGAGCGAGCTGCAAGGTAGACTGCCAACACAGCACGTGCACAGGGTGAACACGCCGGGAGACTGGGCACATACGGCGTGCTATATCAGGTAAGAGGGCGATACTTTACGTTTTTTAACATTTTTGCCAGATGGTGCTCTGGAGAAAGCACTCTCAGTAGTTGCTTTTATATTGAAGTATTATCTCGGAGTCTAATACATTTCTTCTCTGCTACAAAAGAAAATCGATCAATGCTGCCTTCTTGTGTTCCGTGACAAAACAGACATCAATTTGAGGAAACATAAGTAGACAAATATGACGTGTGGCTGAAAGGGCATACAGAACGAGGCAGGAGGGTTGTCTGGGGAACCTTACTCGATAAAGTTGATCGATCAATGAAAGAGCAGAATTATATCTCAAGGCTGCCACTTCTTTGTTAAAGTCAAATTTAATTACTCCTGACTGCTTCTCGGGCGAGAATGGGCTCCCAATTCAAGATATATTGCTCTTGAGAGAATTTTTTGATGTCTTTCTCAATAACGAAGCCGGTTCTTGCATGCATTTTTTTTTTCCAGAAAGAATACCATTTTTTTCTACCTAGCGAATTCTGCCGCTGGAATCTGGTAGAGATACGTTGCTCGTTTTGTTGTTTCACAAGTTTTCTACGAGCCACTGCATTTAAGCTGCCATAAAATCACTGCATGCTTCAGGTGAAGAAAAAAAAGGCTCCCTGCAGGACTCCGATACTCGGTAATGCCTTAATGCAGGCGCAGCTTAGCGTGCCAGGCGTTTAAAATATATAAGTGACAGAAACAAAGTGATCGCAATAATTAGACCCTATAGCTTAATTGTTTTAGAAAGGAATCTCAAGAGGCTGGATTTGATGTGAGGAAAAACTGGTCGCTTGATAACAATTATAGTTTTGGGAAGAATTCAAGTATTAAACACTCGCATTTCGTCTTATTTTTCTCGAGACGACAAACTGCGACAGACTTATTAACTCAGTTCTTCTCTAGCATTTCGGCCATGAAGAAGCTAAATTCATTCTTGTGTATATTAACACATATCTTACTAGATCCAGCTTATGTTCCTTTGCACTCCTTTGAAGATTAACGATCTGTTCTTTTCAACTTGAAGCTGCCTTAATCACGTGATCTCGACAAAATATATGCTAGTGAGCTCCGCAGAAACTGATGTAATTATATATGTTTTGTTATCTCTTGTACACTCAGTTATTTCTAATGGTGTGGGGTGAATACAAATTAAATGAAAGCCGTAAATGTAACTTCTCTTCATGAGAAAGGTGCGGGCATTTGTGCTGGAAATTGCTAATCCATTTCGATAATCCCCAGTGTAGCTCAAATATTAGAAAAGCATGATGCTTTTACGGCTACACATTCTTTAGATTAGTGTAGCGTGATATCACCAAGGCAATATAGATTTGTGCGGGGTAAATGCACAAAAACATTCTTGGAAGCCTTGTCTTATTTGTTAAATTCCTCACTAGATGGACACAAGTATGCATCTGCTCTTTTTCTTGACGCAAAGCGTCCGACAGTGTTCGTCATTATATTTTGTTAGAGAAACAATCATTGTTACGGTTTCGCGGATCTTTTTTGTAACCTAATAAACTGTGTGCTGCACAGGCTTCAGTGTGTAAAGATGGGGCAATTTAAATGAGTTTAACTCTGTTAAAATTTTAATCTGTCGACGCCATTGGCTGGTGGGCCTCCTTTGACGGTCACCTGCCGCTTCATTCTTGACTTTTATCTGACAATAGGGTCCTAATTCACATTTGACCTAACTACGCAAATCGACCATCTTTTTCGTTCTTCATTTAATATAGCATCTTATCCTCCAAACAGTTTCAGTTTATACGCCTCATGATTGGTGCTTAAACATCCCCGAAGCTTCGTGCAAATGCATGCTCCTGGAGAAATAAGACTCAAAATCTAAATTTATGTATGCTCTGACCTCCTCATCTTAATCAGCGTAGAAGTGAGTTGCCAAAGAGCCCATAGGGTTCGGACCCCACGGAGGACGCATTCGTTAACAGACAAAATAACCATGCAGTGATTAGAGAGAGAAAAAAAAACTGGTTTGCGCTGGCGAGTTGTGTTGTTTTAGGAGAGCCGAAGATACGCAGATCCAGTCTAGACCAGCATGAGAATTTCCTCGGACGGGAGAGTAGAAGTGGAATTTAGGCCTTGATAACACGGTGTCTACCTAGGCCTGCATTCTCAGTCATTGACATTTGCTGTCATTTCAGCTGTACTGTGTTTCCTTCAGTTGTTTTGATTGCTCCTTTTCTTGTTTCTCAGTATATTATATCACGAGAGGGATAACTTTCTCTAGATAACCGAAAGCACGATGTTGCACAGCAGTTCCGCTGCTGAATTGCATCAGGCACTTGACAGAGTCACGAACAGCAGCTCGAACCAGCCTTGCCCGGCCTGTGCGCAGGCTCGCAACAAGGACGTCTATCGAACGGCAAACATAATTCTGCCGCGGCGAAAACGTCACACTGAGAAAGCTTGCTTGCCTCTCACTACGCAAAGATGACGAGAGGGAGAAGTGACACTAAAGTTTTACGTCATCGGAACCCTTCTCGGAGCAGCATGAATGATGTGGAGAAGAGAAAAGAAAGTTTGACTGCTCATTTTGCAACTCTCTTCCCACGGCACTCTTGCGTAGCCGCTGTTTCGAGGGCGTCCCCCGCCCGACCGGTCTATTTTTAGATGATCCCTGAACCTGAGTCTCACACGCGTGCGCTGCCAGCCAGTGTTACCGAATGGTCAACGGACACGTGTCCGTTATTTAAAGTTTGTCGCCTAATAAGTGACTGATTTTGAGGCATCGTCTTTGCCAAAAGCAACCAAGCAACAGGTTTGTTTCTTAGCCGAACAGCGGAACACTCATGACACCCCTCAAACTTTAAATCTGTGTAAGTTAAGGAGAACCCTTGTCCTCACAATTCGAGAAGGAAGCCTTGGTGGTCTCTTTTTCTTCCTTTCCGTAACTATCACGTTTTTAAAAAGAATGCAACCGCCACGTACCGGAAAAGATGTTTCGCATTCGCTTATTTCCTTAGCAACAACAAAGTTCTATAAAAGGTTTTAAAAATATTGCATCTAAATTCTTCTTCGAGCTCCTTTGTCACCAAAAGGCAATCAAATAGGGTCTTTAGGGATGCCGTAAGGGCTCCACTATAATTTCAAGAAGTACATTTGGCAAGAAATAGTACGTAGAATCGAGCAAGCTTGGCTTTCCAAAACCCCTGCCGCAACCGGGACCAGCATCTAGCCTGAAATAGGGTTCAGTCGAGTACCTCTTACACCTGCGCACGTGCGACCGATGCGATGGCAAAAACGTATGGTTGCCCACTGCGTTGCTTCGCTTGCTTAATCGCGCACAACGTCCCGCCGAACACGCAGAACCACTTTCTGTAGGAGATGTGATTGAAATTGAGATGTGCGCGACCCCAACCCCCTGAAATTTAAGCCAGAACTTCTCTAAATGCAAAAAGGAAACCTAAAACGGTGTTATTGTGTGTTTAAGGCAAAAAGACAAACTTTAAAATTGGTTTATCATAGGGTTTTCTGACAAAACTCTGTCTCCCTGTTCACAGCAATGAAATTCCAATAAATGCTCAGAGCAAGTAAAACTAATTAACGCTCAAGAATAAAACAGATTGAACTGACGCGAGGAAGCATCAGTAACATGAGCTGCTAAGCGTGCATATGCGAACAAGCTCTCCTTTCCACTTGGGCTTCTTCTTCCCCTCTGATCTGTGCTTTAAAGCAAAGCTCGCGAACCCCGACCGCGTCATCGCATCAACAGCACGAGCACAACTGGAGCGAGAAGACATGTCAGCGAACAATTAATCACCACCTGCAACGAGTGAAATGATTCAGCCGTTGAACTGTGAAGCACTTTTGTTTGCGTTGACGCGACGGTGTAAAAAAAAGAGGAGAAGCAAAGAAAGGGTGGGAAATAAACATAAGGTGTTCATTCAAGCGACGCAGCATGGTCGATTTCTCGAAAACCTGTCACGTACACGCGAGCAAGGAACATTTGCGATTTTCCGTGCCTATAGCGCGCGCATACTAAATGAAGAGGCAAGCGATGCATGGCTCACGAACGCGTGTTCGGTCAAAGTTGCGAGAGAAAAGAAAATCTGCCAAGTGTGTCCAACGTTTCAATTTTTCCTACAGAAATGCAAAAAAGCAAACCACAGGACTCTGCACCGTGCCGGATAGCTTGCGAGTTTGCGGTGTGTTACGGTTGACCTAGTTCTTTGTTCAAGAACTTCCATTATACTTGTTGAGAAAACCGCTGTGCGGGCGCTCGTCTATACATGCGAAGCAGTCTGTTTATGGCCTCCCGCTTAGCTTGTGATCTCAGACACCGTATACCATCAGTGGGCCACCGTGAACTCTGGGACGCAGGTGTGTAGAGAGACACATTGGAACACGGAACAATGTGCTGTGTTTCAATGTGCCGTGTTTCATTGCGTCTCTCTACGTCCCTCCGTCTCAAATTTCACACTGGCCCACAGATGGGATCATACCAACTAGCCCAGAAGAATGCCATTTTAAAGACACCTTCATTGCTCCGCCTAGACGCCTGAGTCGCAGCCGAATTTTATAGCTTGCGATAGCTGATGCAGCGCTTACTGAAGCTTCGCGCACGGATTTCTTCCTCGTTTCACCTTTTACTACCGGTCTATATTTGTTTTTTTCTTTTAAATGGACACCATGAAAGGTGGCGTATTTTCAAAAAGCACTTCAAGACGAAATGCCATGTGCTTCGTCCGACACTGGCTCTATCTGTTAGCGAATGCCCACTCGCTGACCGCAGCTTCCACACAAAAATTGTCTATAGAGTTTCTATGGAGTCCTTGTAGACTCTGTTACCTTCCTAAATATATTTATTTTTGTCTATTCGTAGTCGATAGACTGTACAGCCATAAATTCATAGGTTGTCTGTAGACTGTCTGTAGGACTTATAGAAAGTCTGTAGACTTTGTGGACAAAACTCTATAGGCTTTCTATGGAGAGTCTGAAGAAATTCTTCTTAAAACGTGACATTGAAGACGCCGACCACAAAAAAGAAAATAACACACAAAAGACGTCTCGGCTCCCATGCGGGAGCCTTGTTCACAGTAAAAAAACGAGAAGCGGGTGCGCGAGCTTATGCATGCTTGAAAAGGGGGTTCAGGGAGCGTGCGTAAGCAGTTGTCAGATTTCCGCAGTCTCGGTTCAAGGTGTGACAGGTCGTTTGTATAACCAAAGATTCCAGGTGAAGGCGAGGGAATTTCCTCTTTTCTGCCGCGAGAACTTGTGCCTTGCCGCAGTCGATAATGTGCTGTTTCGATATGCAGTGTTCGGCGATAGCACTGGAATACACTTTCCTGTTTTTAACGTCGTTTTCGTGATATTTTAGGCGCCTTTCGAAGTTGCCAGTTTCGCCAATGTAGACGCAGTCGCTGTCGCAGTCGGAGCAGGGAATGCCGTAAACCACGCCGTGGTATTTTTGTTTTGGAATAACGTCTTTTACGTTGACCGAAGCATGTCGTAGTTTTCTGGTCGGAACGTAGGCAATGTCAATATTGAAGGTGCGCAGAATGCGTGCACCAACGCCTCGCTGATTCCAGGGGTGTAGGGAACAGCGGCACGTTTCAGGGAAGAAGACCATCAGTTTGACGTTCTGGTCGACACAGCCGTTTTTCGACCGATGCCACGAAAGATGTTGGGTAATCATTGCGTGAAAGTTCTTGCCGCACCATATCAAAGTCGGTTGCCCTGTCTTCGGAGAACTGCAAATGCGTTGGCTCGTTTTTAATAAGGTGGGAGCAACTGATCTCTTGTGTGAGGCTGGGTGGAGGGATCTAAAGTTGAGATAAAGTCCTGTGTGGGTGGGTTTCCTAAAAACGCTGAATGATAGTTTGCCACTATCGCGTTTTACCAAGACGTCTAGAAAGGGCAATGCACCGTTCGCCTCGAAAGGCTGCCTAAAAGATCACAAAAACGACGTTAAAAACAGGAAAGTTGATTCCAGTGCTATCGCCGAACACTGCTTATTGAAACAGCGCCTTATCGACTGGGGTGAGGCACAAGTTCTTGCGGCAGAAAAGAGGAAATTCCCCCGCCTTCACCTGGAATCTTTGATTCTACAAACGACTTGTAACACCTTGAATCGAAACACCGGAAATCTGACAACTGTTTTCGCACGCTCCCTGCCCCCCCCCCCCCCCCCCCCCCACCTTTTCAAGCGTACATAAGCTCGTGCACCCGCTTCTCGTTTTTTTACTGTGAACAAGGCTACCGTACGGGAGCCGAAACGTCTTTTGGGTGCTGTTTTCTCTGTTGTGGTCGGCGTCTTCAATGCCCCGTTTTATGATTCAACCCGACCAGACGAGTTGTCGTCCAATTCTTGATTTCAAGAAATCCTTCTAAAGGCTGTTTCACATTACATGGGTCGTGACCGGGAACATGCCCTGCTCTGGCGACGTTTCGATTGTTTCACCACGCAACCAAAGACTACCGCTGAGAGCCACTTTAGTGGCGGCAAAAGCAAGGCCTGAACAATGACATGCCTGGCTCCTACTGAGCGCGGACTCTAGTCCCCCGAGATAAGCTGGGCAGGCGCTGAGATCAATCAAAAGCGCCGAGAATTAATATGGAAAGTTCTTCCTCTGTTCTGTTGGTTCTGTAATATGGCGGTGTGGTCGGCATGAAAACTCCAGCGGAGATTATTTAAGTGGCATGTCCACGGGAGCAGCTTCTATGTCGTCACAATCTCAAGGATCACATTAAAGCCGTCTCGAGCTGCATGTGACGTGTGTTGTTAGTGTGCCTAGTTCAATAATGTTCTCAGCTTTGTATTGTTTGTTTATTTCTGCAATTACATTTGCCCAAAGGAGCATCATTGTAGGGAGGTGTTATGCAGTGTTTAACAGCACTTCCGTAGAGAAACGGTATTCAAAGAAAATAAAGCAACATATCATCAAGAACCCAAATGCTCGAACACTGACAAGCCGAAGAACATGCAATATCAGCATAAAGCATACTTGAATCACGCCACTGAATATAGGAAACGTATGTAGTGTATGTGGAAGTAATAGCTACAAAAACAGCTGTAATTTTCCCTGCCAGTTCATGAATATACCAAAACAGTCAGGCCTGGGGAATCGCTTCTCGAGTTTCAAGAAAATTAAGTCACATGTGCTTGCTACAGAAGAACACCTGGATTGAGCTTAAAGATTAGAGCGCACAAAAATATCCGTCTCTGTTTTTCATAGTGAATTCAGAGATTCCTCTTTAAAGCAAGCTAAGCGAGAGACGTTCCAGTGTCACGTCTATGTGCGAGAGGGAGAGAAAATGGAATAATTACTAGAGCAAGTCTCGTGCAGTGAAGTTACCTTCATAAAAAAAACGCAAAAGTATGGTATTGTGTGACAAATAATAAAGGCCGCTGTTTCCAGTTTGCAATGCCGCGCCGGCATCGCTTAGACAAAGCACTTTTTAATGCACGTCTCTAATGAGTGCTTTTGAAACTCCGTTAGAGCGAAGTGCGTATTACGCCCCAAGCAGTTGTGTAAAGGGTGTCTTGCTTCCAAAATCAATTCAGGTTACTCAATAACGCTTTTATTTTTTTTTTATTCGCATAGGGCCACTCGCTCTGATATTAGAATTTCGTACAACAGCGCATTTTCCTTTTTAACTGCTGTCTTGCTGTTTTCGCTTATTCTTGCTACAGAGTATCCTTGTACTGAAGCAGCTATCTCCTAATTTGGGGGGTTCTAAGCAGGTCATAATTAAGTGCGTAATTTTTCCTGTTTATTTGTTCAAGAGTCCAGAAAAGTGAATTGCAGTCAGTGGCCGTACAGTCCAGCTAATGGTTGTTTAATGAAAGGAAAAAAAATGCTTAATGCGGCCAAGTTTACGAGCGCTCGGGACAAAAAAATAAAACGAAAGGGGTGTGGCCATATTTGCTGAACACGTATTCTTTCTCCTAGCGTTTTGTTTTGTTTATCGCAATAAAGCTGCACGTGCAGTGCACCTCGAGTCAATATCGGGTAGTTCAGTTTACGAGAGAGAGGGAGAGATGAAGAGGAAGAGAGAAGGCAGAAATGTTAACAAGAACGGTGTTTCGGTAGCCTACCCTGCACTGAGGAAGAGGGATAAAGGGACTGAGAGGGGAAAGAGAGAAAGGGCAAGGGGTGCAGTCAAAACCGGTCCCTCTAGCCAGTCGCTCTCAGGAAGCAAAACAGTGCCTTGTAGCCCTTGAGAGGCCAGTCGACTGGTGGGGCCTTGGTCCCAGGATCTTATACTCTGTTTAAGGGAGAGGATCGAGTTAAAATAGAATATAAAAGCAAGCGGCTTAAGTACGCTTTGGGATCGGCTAGGCCTAATAACGAAATGGCAATAACCACGGCGTCAACTAAAAATGCCACGTTTCTTTGTTCGAAAAGTCACTAAAATGCGGCTAAAGAAGAGCAGAAAAGCTCACTTGATTACCATCGAATGAAAGGAGTGCGTTTGATTGTTCTGCGCAGGATCGAAATACAGGAGGAGGAATGCAGCAAAGCTTAGTAACGCCACGAGATGGCAGCACTTGGTTTTCTGATATACTGTCCACGATCGATAAATCGCCCCACTTATGACGCTTAATCACCCGCATACACGCGCCAATTTTTGGAATGGCAGACCACCTGCTTAGCCGAAGGCCATTTTCTCTTTTTTGCGCTGCATGCGGTGTTAACATTTCACGGCTAAAATAGGCGCGGAGCTCCCAGGAACTCACTGTTATCCGACCGCTGCACCATTGTGAGTTACGAAATGTTCCACGCATGCACGAAACCTGAAGTTGCTAGTAAACTTGCATCGCGAGGAAACCTGAATCACTGAGTGTATAAGTAAAGCATTAAAAATGGTCCCGCGGGTGGCACTGGCCTCTAGGCTATTCATTTTAAAGCAACGACTGCTGTTTTGTTTAAGTCGCGTTCGAGAAATGATTAAAGCCTCGCCTTTTTTGCCTTGCGGTTGTCGTCTCTAGTGCATCCGAAAACAAGTGCATACAAGAAATTGTCACTGGGATTAACTTTGATGAAGATTAGCGAACTATACGCTTAAGCGGAAGTTCAGTGAGTAAACTTCAGCAAGCAAGCATTCATTTTGATGAACCTAAAAAAAAATTTCAGGCATTGATGTAATTTTTAAAAGTATTTATTCCCAATTACTAAAAGCTCTGCGTATGTACTGTGTACATAGGACTCTAAATAAAACACAATAATTTTCTGCACAACATATGTATTTTTCATGGCTAGCTTTGTTAGCTGGTCGGGATTGTTAGTGCGTTTATGCGCCTGTTTTTGTGCGAGTGGGCGCTTCATGTGATGCAGGTAACTATCCCCGAAAATCAAAAGTTTCGTTTTTAGGTTAGAAGATATAGTGTTAATTAGCATCACAAAATAAGCTTCTTTTGGTTTGGATACCTGCCAATGCTTTGTCCGCCTTAAGAATGTAAGCTGTTTCCAAGAAAAAAAATTACAAAAATTTCAAAGCATTCGCTATATGTTTAGGGCACGCCTCTTTCGGCTGTTCCTTGTGACGTTTACGTTGAGTTATTTGGTTCATGTTTAAAATTTATTTCCAACGTTTTAACGTCATTTAATTAACTCATATTCAAAATATGGCAGCTACGGGTACTATGGAATCTGTCGCATACTATGCGCATACGAGGTGAATGGCAGAATCCGACATAGATAGATAGATAGATAGATAGATAGATAGATAGATAGATAGATAGATAGATAGATAGATAGATAGATAGATAGATAGATAGATAGATAGATAGATAGATAGATAGATAGATAGATAGATAGATAGATAGATAGATAGATAGATAGATAGATAGATAGATAGATAGATAGATAGATAGATAGATAGATAGATGGACGGACGGATGGACGGATGGACGGATGGACGGACGGACGGACGGACGGACGGACGGACGGACGGACGGACGGACGGACGGATAGACAGATAGATAGATAGATAGATAGATAGATAGATAGATAGATAGATAGATAGACGGACGTACGGACGGATAGGACGGACGGACGTACGGACGTACGGACGGACGGACGGACGTACGGACGGACGGACGGACGGACGGACGGACGGACGTACGGACGTACGGACGATAGATAGATAGATAGATAGATAGATAGATAGATAGATAGATAGATAGATAGATAGATAGATAGATAGATAGATAGATAGATAGATAGATAGATAGATAGATAGATAGACAGACAGATAGATAGACAGACAGATAGATAGATAGATAGATAGATAGACAGATAGATAGATAGATAGATAGATAGACAGATAGATAGATAGATAGATAGATAGATAGATAGATAGATAGATAGATAGATAGATAGATAGATAGATAGATAGATAGACAGATAGATAGATAGACAGATAGATAGATAGATAGATAGATAGATAGATAGATAGATAGATAGATAGATAGATAGATAGATAGATAGATAGATAGATAGATAGATAGATAGATAGATAGACAGACAGATAGATAGACAGATAGACAGATAGATAGATAGATAGATAGATAGATAGATAGATAGATAGATAGATAAAGAGGAGGAGGGAAAGGCAGGGATGTTAACCAGAAAGGGGTTCCGGTTGGCTACCCTGCACTGGGGAAGAGGGATTAGGGGACTAAAAGGAGGAAGAGAGAAGGGAAAAAAGGCATAACACACACAGAATCCGACAAACTACTGAAAGAAGTCTCCTTAGCCTCTCCAAACGTGCTTCGCTCTTGCATTGCGCACTCAACCGCACGCGAAAGTTCTGGCACACGCTCTTCCAACTTCACACAAGGCAAAGAGAAATGCGGCAATCCGAGGTGATGGATGTTTCAGACTATTACACTCGAGTGGCCTTAACCGCACCCCGGGATGAAGAAGCGTCTCTCTAAAGAATGCCCCTGGAAGGACTCCGGAGCACACGAACCTAAGAGTAGTGCTTAGACCATTTAACGTGAGCGGGCTATTTCAGGTTACGAGAAAGCTTACTAAGCAGCCCACCCGAGAACAAGTCAAGGCTGCTTAATTAATGTAGGCAAGTGCGAGTCAACAAAGTTTGTCTGTGGGCGTATGTTTAGAAGCAGAAATAGTTATAAAACTTCTCGCTCCGGGCAGCTTCCGCAGCGTAGAAAAACGTTCTCATCTGCTCCACATGACACCTTGGCTGGTCCTAATTATGAGCATGCATTAAAACGTATAAAACTCAGCAGCTCAGTAAGCTGCAAAACCTTAGCGCATTAGCACACACCTCCCACTGACACAACATTTTTGTTTGGCGTGGCTTGGCAGTGGGAGTAGGTTTGGAAGCGCGGTGAAAATAAATCTGTTGAAACAATCCCTATGAGATATTTGCAACCATTACAGCATGACGCAAAGTTTACTTCAAGCGAAGATTCAGAAAAAATTTTGGCATTAAAGAAGCCCGTAAGCGTTTCAAATTTCCTTTAAGCTGCTGCTCTGTTAATCAAATAGCTGCGATACCTAGCGTAAGCAGTGCCTTAATGTTTGAAAGGAACTTTTTCTGGGAAAAAATTGAGCTATTGGCGTCTAAATTGAACCCTTATGCAATTGAAGTCTTAAAATCAAAATAAATATTTGCATAAAAACAGTCTAAATTTCACTGCGAAAGCTTCAGATATAACTTGCTTTTATTATTTAAGGATTTTGTAAGAAGGAAAAAATATTCAGAACTTCATATATTTTCCGCGGCTCCATTGGGGAACAGTGAGCTTATCTGCACTTGCAGATGTACTTCACAAAAAAGCTATTAAAGAGGCTATGGCAATACCAGTAACATTATCTCAGTCGTGTTAGTCTGGCGTCTATAGTTTCCAATACCGAAATACCAAATATACTTTCTTTAACTCCCGGCAACCACGTCTTCGTCTTTTAATATATCGCAAAAGTTCTTTCTTTTGTAATGTGAGCTTCCTTTTGAATCATGATCGAGCAGCAGTATTTACCTTTCAGTTGGCTTACAGTCGAAGACTATCAGTTTTCTATGTCGCAGATCTCAAAACCGAAAATGATCTCAAAAATCTCATAGGAAACCGAGATCTAACTCAGCTTATCTGCTGCCGATAACTGGGTTCGAGCAACTGCTTTCACCCAAGCGAATAAATTGTTTTTCTTGCAGAAGCAATGTTTGTTTAAACAATGGTGTATTCTAATATGTATTTAGTCAGGATGCAACGACTCGAATTGTTTTCTTTCCTAAGTTGCAATTAAATAAGCAGATTTCAAAGCAGTTAACACCCTGTCGAAGAACACATTCTGTCACCACTGCGGCACTAACTGCCGTCTTGAAGTCTGAAGCTTTCCTTGCGCTCAGCGCGCAGGCAGAGCGATTGACAGACTGAATAGTCTAGGTAATTCAACAACTAAAGACTTTAAGATTACATTGTGTGCATACTTGTGTGTTCTCAGGATTACAATACAATGCTACAAATCTTCTTTAAGCATAGATTAGTTACTATTCATATTCGTATATCTATTATTCTTGTTTGGGTTGCTTTCGGTACATGCACCAAGAGAACTGAGTCGCTTTGGGACGTTAAACCCCCTAAATCCAAACCAAACCAAACCATCTTTAAACAAAGCGCTAGAAGTAAACATTTACGGCATTCAATTGCCATAAAAGTGCGTCAGATGACAAATGACGTATGCATTTATTCGTATAATTTCTTATCACCTAGCGCACGAATGTTTCGCGTGTCCTAAAAGAAATTTAATTTTCTTGCCCAAATATTTCAACATATCCTTAGATTCCCCTACTTGCACAAGAATCAGAGTCACCATCAAAATCTGTCTTGCTCAGAAAACAATACGGAAGGGCACGGTTAAAAAAGAGACTTGTCGATGGCTGCTCGAATAACAGCCGAAAAAAAAAACGGCGCCAGAGCACGACGGGCAAATTGTCACGAAAACAATGGCTGAAAATATAAAGCGTCGTTTTTAAATATGATTCATACAACATTCTTCCTGCAGGGTAATTAGGCCACAAATGAGAGATTATACCGGGTGCTACGCGTCTCCGCAGTCCACCATGCTTCTTCCTGCGCAGTTCTGAAAGACTCATTGGGTGAGATTTCGTGAAGCCTTCAAGCGCATGTCCCTTTCCCCATTAGGGTTTCGATGCGAGCTGGTTGGTGCATAAATAGGATGAAAAACAAGGAAATAAAATTTGGGGAACACTTTAATGCCATTATATGTCTGATGCGATAGCATAGCGCCACTTCGCTCCTGAGCGCGACGAACTTCTGGCCTGGTGACGTCACATCCGCTCTATGTCATAAGCCATGACTAGCCATATGACATACAATACATACACATTTGCAGCACACAGCATCCACCACTTCCTATCTGGCGATCTCCCTTTCGGCCTACGTCATTAGTCATGACAGGTCATATGACTCATACACACACATGCAGTTGCCACACACAGAATCACTGCACCCCGATATACCAAAGCGCCACTACATACTGCGTAGGCTGCGGTGTGAGAACACGACGTCAAAACAAAATGGTCCAACGAGCTCCTTAGGATATCGCATAAATCCGGCATATGTACACACATCCACTCCATATTCATTGTTGTTCCTAAAAGACATTGATATGACAACACTGCCTCTTTTTTGCTTTATTTTTCATTAAACTTAGCCTTTTTTTCATCACGTGAATAGAAAAGTGCCAGACAGTTTCGGCTGCTGTCGTGTTTTCATCTCCATTTTCCAAGCTGCTTTTCATGACAGCTCCTGTCTTCGATGGTTGTTCCGATGCAGTGGCTTTTGAAATCAAAACTGAATATCGAAATTCTTACAGCCTCAATTCCTTTCCTTTCAGTTCCACGCCAGCCAGCATTCACCCAGCGGCGCTGAGAAAGCTGGGCTAGCATCTTCCCTAGCGTCACAAACAGGCCGCGCTGTTGCACCTAAGGAAAGCGAAGGACTCCCTTCCTAGTAAATATCGCTGACCGGAAGTTAACTAGCGTAACTTGTGTGCCTGACAGGAAGGATGTGTGCTATCCCATCACCTTACACCACTTCGGCGGAGCACTCACAGCCGCTAGCATCACAGTGCTGAGTTACCCAGTCGACCCAAAAGAACGCGCGCAGTCGCAGGTGCTAGCATCGGTCAGCTGGCGAGTGTAATGCGTGTTAAAATACGCAGCCAGCCCGATAGTCGGCAAGAGATGGCGCTACACGTACTTATGAAAGCAACTGGGGGTTAGAAACCAGCGTTTATGCAGAAAAGGTGCCCCAGAAAACCCTCAGGGCAGGTTAAGGACTAAGAGAGGCGCTAAAACCCTCAGGGCAGGTTAAGTACTAAGAGAGGAGCCTGGGCCTGGCTTTCCATCGCGACTAGTGGCATTCACGCTTATGTGGGCTCGTAACGCAGCCGCAATCAAGTTTTTTTTTCTCGGTGTGCGCAAACTACCGACGATTTTGCGGCTGAGAGGGGCAGAGGTTTCCTGGCGAGAATCTCGGTGAAAACTGAGCGCAGGCTGCGGCGTTAATTATTCCCTGTTCGGATACAGCTCCGCATTAGACACAGTGTGTTCATTTATATGTTAATGCTGGAGCTCGTCATCAGCGCTGAACGACATTAGCATATTAACAAGCGCCGAAAGTTGCAGCCATGGCCGACAACGTTGGACGAAACTTTGCACTCGCCGCGGCCCACGCAACTTTGAAGCACAAGGAATTCACCGTTTGGGAAAACCAGAAACAAAGACGGGCCAGTTATATTTAAGTTAATGAATTCACGGCAGAATAATGAAATTCTGGACGAAGGGTTCAAACTGAAAAACAGCTCGCTTTCCGCCGGTGAAGACTTTTGCCGCAAAACCAGTGCTATAAGAAAAAAAGCTATGGAACAGCGCTATACCAAACCGTGGTCAGGGTGACAAAGTGTCGATGGTCTCTACTAAGCTATACATTAAAAGTACAGCATACATATGGGATGAAGAATTGAACAATAAGGTATCACTTGAAGACAAAAAAAAAAGGGGGGGGGGGCAGGAAAAACATTTGCGGCCCAGGACACGCATACAAGCGCAGGCAAAGGTGAATAATCGCTAATCTCAAACTGCTTATCAACCCCATCTTGCAGGCACCCACTTTCACTGGATAAGTCTGCTCGAGGCAGTGAACCAGCACTAGCATAAGGAAAACAGTTGAATAATCAAATCTTAACGCCCATAGCTTCCTTAGCTTCCTTAATGACTTTTGCCTAACTTATCGGGCATTTCTGGTTTATGGTTTATGGTTTATGTGTCTTAACGTCCCAAAGCGACTCGCGCTATGAGGGATGCCGCAGTGAAGGGCTCTGGAAATTTCGACCACCTGAGGTTCTTTAATGTGCACTGGCATCGCACAGTACAGGGGCCTCCAGAATTTCGTCTCCATCCGTCGAATTTTTAAAGAGGCGAAATTCTAGAGGTCACGCAAGCCTTCTGCATCCTGTGCACAGTAGGATCTTCATTAAAACTTCGCTGTACATGTGGTACTTTAAAGAAACTTAAAAATAATAGGACGGACCCGTAGGTGGTAAATATTCTTCTGTCGACTGGAAGCTCTTCGAATGGTGATAGGCTGCATTAAGATGCAGGTTTTTTTTTTCTTTTTATGAATGCCGAATCTGTAGTTGAACAAAATGGCATAGATGTCGTGATGATTCGACAGGAAAGGCGACTGCTTTCGACATGTGCGCTGGTCTAGCGGAGTTTCCAACCGGATGAATTTTCGCGGCCTCCTAGAGCCTTCTCTCCTTGATGCAGATGGTCTGAATTTATGCAATGCAAACCTTGCTCTACGCATTTGCGTACGAAGTCCCACATGCCACATCGTTTCCCCGCTACTCGATACGCATGGTGCACGAAACCTGAAAACAAACCTTAACCTAACCCAAACCAAAGATATCCAAAAACACCCCGCCGCTGTGGCTTAGTGATTACGGCGCTTGGCGGCTTCATTCCCGGCCGCGGCAGTCGAATTTCGATGGAGGCGGAACTGTGCGATGTCAGTGCTTGTTAAGGAACCCCAGGTGGTCGAAAATTCCGGAGCCCTTCACTACGGCGTCCCTCATAGCCGGAGTCGCTTTGGAACGTTAAACCCTCTTAAATCATAAACCAAATATCCAAAAACCAAGATGCGACCGATCATGCTGCTTGCGCTCGGGAAACCCGAATACCGCGCGCATGTTTCAAAAATGTCGGCAAAGCGTGGCACCAAAGCGCACGCTGCCTTTCCGACGTCTGAGAAGCGTATTTAAAAGCCGGCATCTCAAAGACTACGTGCAACTGGCTCTTACACCGTGAGTGCGAGAGCAAGCAGCTAAACAATCTCGATAAATCAGCCACAAGCCTATCGTGACCGATTAGGCAAGTGCCGGCTCGTTTGCAAGCGGAATAAACACTGGCGACTTCTTGTTCAAACAGTGGCATAAGAGCTGAATTGGCAACGACTAAGACACCGCAGGCAGGTTTCTTTATTTTAATCTGGTTTTTAAGCATGCAGACTGTCAGTGAAATAGGTCATTCTGGCTGCACCAAATCTGCACTTTATTAATTTGAGCCCATTTGAGCCCATTCCAGCCTTGGCTACACCCATTTTTACGTCACAATCCGCCTCTGTTTTATAGTTTACTCACTGGCTACGGTGTAAGCTTGCACTAGTTTATGAGGAACAAGATATAAGCAACACAATCTGTTCTGCCGCTTTTTACAGCAGGCTGGGTGGAAGGGGGGGGGGGGGCGCACTCCTTTGTCAAGACAATATTAGGCTTTTTGGGTGCACCCCTAACAGCACACATGGCGCTGAAGTAAAGGTATTTGCATTTGCTTCATGGTGTCCCAGGAATGCCTTCATCCTTCAGACAAGCTTTGTCTGGGTGGAGGGAATCGCCCAGTTATGCGGTTTCGAAAGAAGGCTACTACTTCACAGAGTTATTAGCGGAACATTTGGAACCTGACACTCTTGCGCGTATTGAACTCAACGCTTTATGCAAGTAACTTTACTGATACCATGTGGCGGAAATTTATATCTGCACTTCGTACCCTACGAGTACTCTGGTCTGGAGTTCATTTTCTGGAGCGCTACACTTTCGCTTAAGGATTAAATTCCCCAAACATCCTCTTTGGTACAAGCTGAAGCAAACTTCGACATGCCCAAAAATTTAATATACACTCCAAAATTTATTCATGCATAATAGATATCTCAGCGCTATCTTAGTACAGTGTCCAGCGAAAGAACTGAGACGAGTCGCTTTCCAGTCGGGAATGAATTGAGACTCAGAACATTAATTAATTCGCCGCAGTGAACAGCTGCGCCCAAACCTGCAAATGGCTCATCCAGCTAGTTCGAGTAAGTTAATTAGCTTTGTTATTTGACTAAACTTCGCGTTAACATAGTTACCGCACTCTAAAAAACGTGTTCGTGATGGCCCACACCAGAAGTGTCTTAGCTACTGAGAACGAAGCTACGGCTTCGGTATCCGATCGCGTCGGCTGAATTTTGGTAAGAATTACGAATGGGATTTTTCTGCGTGAATAGCTCTTGATTAAATGATCGTACGATTTTCATTAAGGGGCATCTCATAGTTCTGACACACAATGTCTCCCTCCTTCGTTGCTGTCTTGCTCTTCCGGTGAAAAATTAACGGTGGTCTAGCTTTGGTTAAACCGAGGGAGAAGCGGTGGCTTCACGATGGTTTAGCCTGGCAGTCTTGTTATGCTCTATGCTTTGGTCGTTTGTTTGGTCTCTGCCAGGCTAAACCCTCGTGAAGCTACCCGGCAAGCCAAGAGTCGATCACGTGATCCGAATTCGGTTGACCTTCACATGACCTGATGGCCGTGGTGACCTTGACTTGACCTGGAAACGTCCTTGACATTCGACCTTGACCTAGACGAAGTAGAACGTTCTTGCGGGTTCGTTGGTTCATTGCAGAAAAAAGGTTAGTACTGCGCGAATTAGACACGACAGAATAACAAGAACAAACACAACAACACAGGCACAGTGCGCCTGTGTTGTCATGTTTGTTCCTGTTATCCTGTCGTGTCTAATTCGTGCAGTACTAACCTTTCTTCTGCATTGACCTAGACCTTTGACCTTTGCAATGTCCTGCCCATTAGTCTGACCACTAACCATTCACTGGTTCTACAAACAAACTGAAGGCTTGACCCTGGCTGAGCCTGAAGGCCATGGGAAGTACACGGCGATCTCAGCCCGTTAGCTCTAGTACAGTGCTATAGAACCCAAGGTTCTAGAGCACTGTACCTCTAGCAGTGAAGCTACCGCTTCAAAACAGAGCAGAACCTCAACTTCTCTTCTTCCTTCCCTTTCGCATCCTTCCTACGACAAGGAAACGACAGCGGGCCTAGTCACCTTCGCTAAAAAATCTCTTCCAACCTCTAGGGTGTTCCTTTTTTATTTATGGAATGCTACAGGAGATGAATACCGCAGTTGAGTTACACTATGAAAAAATGTCGCTCAGCCTTCCTGCCCATAAGCCACATCGCATGCTTCAAAGTGGCCGCCGACTTCGGTTGGCTGAAATACAAAAAGCCGCAGATGCAAAATTGGTTCAAGGTCACCCCAAGTGCTCATCCTCTTCTCCTCCCGGCCACTAAGACAATTCTGCGCTGACCAACGTACGAGCGACATAATTTACGCCGGGAACTTCGTGGAAACTTGCACGCCTCGCTTTCCGCGTGGTTCCAGTTCGCGCGGTATTTATATGCGCGCCAAATCCAGAGGCGCCATGGAATAAATCAAACTGGCGCTTTGTACGAAGTGCCGTTTGTGAGAAACACCACGCCCTTTGCGAAACCAGAATGCTTGCATGCAGACGTCCTTTGCTAGACTCGCACCCGTCTGAATAAACATGACGGGGCTTATTTTCCTCACCCATAACTGCGATATTGCTTGCCTGCTGAGGCGGAAACCGAGGCCGCATACACTTTCACAATATGGAATTTTCGTTGCGGATGAGAAGCTCCGCAGTTTTCAGAGCGGTCAGTTTGATATGTGATCTCGTGTCTGCGAATAAAATGAGCGACGCGCACATTTCTGGGGATGCTGTAGTTGCTGGCAAAACGAGAAAAAGCCTTGCCATGCACAAACTCCCAGCAATTTCCTTTTTTCCGAGTAAAGAAAGCCAGCCTCTAGCTCTCAGCGAGTACGCCTGTTTGCGAAGTCTCGCACGCATTCGTGTCTTGACTATACCCAGTACATAAAGAACTCGTGCGGTTATGCAGTGCGCAAGTAACTGAACAGACATGTTGCGATGACCGCACGTGCTTTATAATAGTAATAATAATTGGTCTTTTGGGGAAAGGAAATGGCACAGTATCTGTCTCATATATCGTTGGACACCTGAACCGCGCCGTATAGGAAGGGATAAGGGAGGGAGTGAAAGAAGAAAGGAAGAAATAGGTGCCGTAGTGGAGGGCTCCGGAATAATTTCGACCACCCGGGGATCTTTAACGTGCACTGACATCGCACAGCACACGGGCGCCTTAGCGTTTTTCCTCCATAAAAACGCAGCCGCCGCGGTCGGGTTCGTACCCGGGAACTCCGGATCAGTAGTCGAGCGCCCTAACCGCTGAGCCACCGCGGCGGGGCACGTGCGTTATGGCAATATCATTTTACGACCAATTTCTTGCAGGCGACACTTTTGCCAGTCATCACTTTGAACTTTGCACTCTACCAAGTGGCGGCAGTGGTTCAGTAATTTACTGTGCAGCCAGGCTTATGATAAGATTATCTGTCAACGAATAACAGTTGCTCTTTGTGTTGGGAAAGTAGCACGAGAGAAATTACCGTGTTTACGGTAGTGGCGGATACTAAGAGCAAGAGAATGCGAGGTCTGTGGGGGAAAGCCAATTCAGCGGCTTCAAGCATGACAGCAAGTTTGCTGCTCGCGCACTTAAAAGTTTATCAAATGGAGCTCTTTATTCCGGCAGCTTATAAAGGGGGAAAATGATTGTGCTGGTCCTACCGCATGGTCACCCTACAAGCCTAAAAGTCAAGGGCTTTGTTGAAGGCGCCTAAATGTATAGCACGGCTGCGACTTTGCGCCGACACAGATCTAATAGTCTTCCACGCAGTTCGGGTTCGTTCAAACGCGCTGCTCACAAATAGAAAGCACACAGAAACGCAGAAGCGATACGGGTAGTCCTCACAGAGGGCGTAGTCCGCTACAAGCGAATATACCTATATCAAGTCGTGTAATGCTCATGTTGTTAATTTGCCGCGTTTAAATTCCTATGACATAGTTTCCAACTTTCAGGGCGTCGCCCGCTACATAATTAGTTTGCTGCTTCAAAGAAAATTATATACTCACTGAAAGTCACTACGTACTTACCTGCATCGGGACCGGTACACAGAAATGTCAGAAAAGTGAAAAGCTCCGAGATGTAGAAACAAAAATGTGAAGAAAGTAAGTTTCAAGGCCCTTTAAGGGCGGAACTTGCAATAATGACTGCTTTCTTTGCGTCAGAGTTGTTTGGTTTTCACCAAACAGAAATAGATTTGTGTTGGGCGTGAACCAGAACTTGGGGATGCACTCCATATTTCCCTTGCAAAGAACTTTGCTCGCAAGAAACTGCAGTCCCTAGTTTGGACGTCATTACTTATGAGGTTATCAATACGTAATTACCCCATGGTTTCGTGATGTCTACTTGAATACCCTCCAGTTCGCACATTACGCGAAATGTCAAAATCAGCAGGACACAGCACCATCGGTTATGCCTCGTAAAAAGCAAAGAAAGCTAGTTGCAATCTCTCCCCTCTTCGTCAGGGCAGCCCGGAGTCAAAAGCGAGCTTACGTCGGCTACTTGAGCAAACGACGGCTCATCGCCGTAACGACAGACCGAGGCAACTACCGGGTGCCATTTCGTGGTTCCAGACGTCTATTCAGCAAGCAGCTTCCCAATGGAGCGTCATTTCCCTGGCGTTAAGCTGTCGAGCGCGCCGCTTCGTAATGAGGGAGCTTTCTTTTTTCAAGTTTTCTGATATATGCTTTCTCGACTTAGGGCGCCAGGTAGCAGCGACACTGGGACTGCGCGCAGACATGAAAAAAAGGTGCTAAATAACCGCGTGAATCAGATGCGGTGGTGTTTCGTGGTGCGGCGAAGCGTGAAATGAAGAGATCAATCAGCTGAAGATTTTTTTTTTGGTTAGTTTGTCACAGGGAACGACATGCATTCAAGAGAGGGGCCTTTCAACATCGCTTCCTTCATGTAGGCGGGAAGTGGGAAGTGAAAAACATGCATTACGATGGTAGTAAGTCGAACACGCTTTTTTCTTCGTCTCTTTGAAGTCGATGCCATCGCTAAGACGGACGTGAAGAAAAACAACACCAAGAAATGCTATTATCAATTACAGAGGTAAGTATGACACTGCTGTTGACACGTGAAGAAATGAAAAGATGAGAGTGAGGAACTAAACATCTGACAAAAAATAACGTTTTGAAAATCTTCAGAGCCTAAATTAGCATTTCGGGATGACGCAGTTTGTGACGGTCTTGATATAGCACCCACGTGTGCAGAGTCTCTACGGAGCGAGTGCTGGGCTTGTTCATGCCTGTACGAAATTTTCCGGCACAGTGACCGCAGTCCTCGTTAACTCGCCTAACGACGCAGTAGCCTTCGACCGAGTTTTAAGCTTGTGTCTTAGTGGTGCTATAATCAACGACCAGCTTCTCTCAATCTTCGTGTTCGCATTTTTATAAAAACATAAAAAGGTTTCTTAAATAAGCGTTCTACTCGGTTTTTATTTTTTTCAGGACACCAAAACCTTCTATCCATATATCAAGTGTGTTACAGGCGGGAGGCAGAATGGAGTTTTCCTGCAATGAATTAAACTACAGCGCCTGGGATAACGCGACTTCTTATTCAGCGCAATGTTGCAATATCCACGAAACATACAGTATTCTATACATCTAAATGAACAAAGCGCATGGGCTAGAAACACGCAATATATCCACTACTAACGTTGTATTTTTGTTTTTATCTTTATTTTATATTTTAAAGAACTTTATTTTATTCATTTACAAATACGGCTATCCCATGAATTGGAACGCCGCAAGAGTGGCACAGAAGGTTTCACAACAGGCTAAATTAGGAAAGTGCATGATTACAAATCTGAGAGCAAGAATTTACACAAAAACAGCACAATATCAAAAAGAAAATACCTGGTTATGTAATTCTCGCACAAAGTAATAAACAGACATCTCACATTACGTGCCATCTAAATCGTTCCATAATTCGACCGTGAAAGCAAAAAAAAAGGGAAATTTGAAGCTGCTAATCTGCCGCCCACTGTTCGTTTCTGGTACTTTGGTTTCTTGTACTAGCATGTAACACATACTTACATCCCTTGTATGAGCTTCCGTTTTTTTCCTGCACTTCTTTATTGTTGAGAAAGGCATACATACTATATAGATTGTTTACGTGAAATCGCATTAGAATGAGTTCATAGAAACTTGTCACGCCAGCCAACACGCGTATAATGTGCTAGTCTAAATGCAACCGTCTGCCAGGTCGCTGACTTTGCCTCCAATATCATGATTTTCACGTTCTCGAACGCGAACACGTTGACCAAGCGGGTACGGTTTATTATTGTCCTCTGGACATTTTCTTCGGTAGTTTTTAATGGTTTACGAATTTAAATTGCTCACGACTAGAAGCTTTATAAAAAACTAGTATTTTTAGTGGCGACCAAATCTATAAGGAGTTGTCGTTCGGTGATGTTATAATTCTTTGGGCTCATATGGTTGGGTGACATGAACGAGGCGAGCACCAAACTGCAAAAATAAAGTGAAACAAAGAGGATAAAATCGTGGAAGCTCTCTTCGTACATTTCTAAAAGTTCCAAGGCGAAATGTTTTGAGGGGAGAGGGAAAGGGGGAGAGTGACTGGGAAACTTCCTCTCTCTGTCGTCCATTCCCTGATCTAGTGATTCAGAGTTGCTCCTAGAGGCCCACGACACTGCCTGGCAGCAAACCTCTTGGCCTGCAAATTTTAGGCAAAGATACGTGGTTCATTGTTAATCACATGTTTAGGGGAATCTCTCCAAGGTAAAGTGGATTCGTAATAAGAGAGTAATTAATCATTGGCATCCACCTCTAACTCTTCAACCTATAACTTCTCTAACTAGGAAGTTTCTGAGAAAGCTGAACAGCTTTTCTTTGCAGCTGTATGTCTGCGCTTGGGTGGATGCCAATGAGTAATTACACCGTTATTATAGGTGGTCCACATCGGAATTAGTGTGTGCCCACTAGTCCGAAACGACGCACACTCAAGCAATATATATATATGTGTGTGTGTGTGTGTGTGTGTGTGTGTGTGTGTGTGTGTGTGTGTGTGTGTGTGTGTGTGTGGTGTGCGTGTGCGTGTGCGTGTGCTGTGTGTGTGTGTGTGTGTGTGTGTGTGTGTGTGTGTGTGTGTGTGTGTGTGTGTGTGTGTGTGTGTGTGTGTGCGCGCGCGCGCGCGCTCGGCTTATTTAGGGTGAAATGCTTGAGAAATGGGTCTTTGACCCCACCTTGAGAAATCGAAAATACCTTGTGCCATGGCGCTCTTTGGCCATAGATGCCCTTGCGCCATAAAAATCCATAATCATTTATATATATATATATATATATATATATATATATTATATATATATATATATATATATATATATATATATATATATATATATATATATATATATATATATATATATAAATATATATATATATATATATATATATATATATATATATATATATATATATATAATTTAACCCGGTATTGGAAACATAGTCGTCGATACAATTTGGAGTGTGACTGTTCTCTCTACGCTGTGACCTTTATAACGAAAAGTTTCAAGAATATCGCGGATTTCAGACAGCGCAACCGCCAAAATGGCATGTTATTGACATAAATGTGAAAGAATAACACAAACAAATAATTCCAAATTCACCTCGCATTCTGCTGTGCAAACGCACGTGTTCAAAGACACACACACACAAGGCAGGTTTACTGAGGCCTCGGGCCCTCGGAATACCCGGGGATCACGCCGAGTGCGTTTCGATCTCGGCTTTAGAATCGCGCCGGCTCACACGGCAGCCCGAGGCCACGTTCAAGCTTTGTCGCCGTCCTTTCTTCCTCCTTGCACCGGCTGCGCTGTCTACTTATTTTTCACATGTGTCTCAGACAGGCTGAGGCATTTGCAGAGAGTTTTGTTGAGATTGTAAGATTTGTTTTTGTTCTCTGTTTTTTTTTTACCTATGCTTTCTTTAGGCGCACCACGAGGATGTATTCAGAGCGGCTGTGGGTTTTATCAGCTCGACATATTTACTGAAAAAATAATAATAACGATGTCCCTCGTGCTTATTATATTTTCAACTTCGCTGAGCCCATGATGCCCAGAGAACGGGCCCCTGACGGCGCCTTGGGCTCGATGGAACGAGCTGAGGATTGCTTTCTACGACAGATTTTTTTTTTTGCTTGATCCGCCGCGGTGGCTGAGTGGTTATGGCGCTCGGCTGCTGGCCCGAAAGACGCGGGTTCGATCCCGGCTGCGGTGGTCGAATTTCGATGGAGGCGAAATTCTAGAGGCCTGTGTGCTGTGCGATGTCAGTGCACGTTAAAGAACCCCAGGTGGTCGAAATTTCCGGAGTCCTTCACTACGGCGTCTCTCATAGCCTGAGTCGCTTTGGGACGTTAAACCCCCATAAACCAAACCAAACCAAACCGATTTTTGCTTGTTTTTCTACGTCTTTCAATGCCGTGTTTCAATGGTATGTCTTTCAATGGCATGTATAGTCAGTAATAGTGATAATTATTGATAGCATTAGTTAGTAAAATACGCCTCATGCTAACGCATTTCCGCCGCATCAACGACATTGATCGTCCCCCTAATTTTACTGAACTGAAGAGTATACTCAGCTTCCTTCTCTACCTTTGGTGCTTTCCATGTTGGATGGTTGGTTTTTTGGGAAAGTGAATGGCGCAATATCTGTCTCACATATCGACGGACACCTGAACCGCGCCGTGAGGGAAGGGATAAAGGAGGGAGTGAAAGAAGAAAGTCAGAAAGAGGCGCCGTAGTGGAGGGCTCCGGAATGATTTCGACCACCTGGGGATCTTTAACGTGCACTGACATCTCACACCACACGGGCGCCTTTTGCGTTTCGGCGCCATCGAAACACGGCCACCACAGTCCGATTGGAAGCCGGGTACTCCGGCTCAGTAGACAAGCGCCTTAACTACTGAACCACCACATGCGGGTGCTTTTTTATCAGCATTTATCATTTTGGCAGCTATAAAGATATGGTCGCTAGCGATAAAGCGTCTGGGGTTTGCAAGCAAAATCTGCTCGTTCAGACGTTTTGCGACACCCTTCTTGGTCCAAGAGTATCTGCTCCACTGTCTTTGTGGCCTACATTCACAGTTAAGCAAGCTTTCATATCTCTGCCCGATAACTTTCCGTCGAGTGAAGGCCGTGCTCCTATCTGATATTGACCTTGTGTTTGCCGATGTTTGCAAGGGAAGCAACGCTTTGTAATTCTTCATCAGTACACGCCTGCAGAGGGCGGGGGGGGGGGAGGGGGGCGAAAGGCGGGAGCGACACCACTTAATCCTGAAAGGAGAAGATCTGGATAACGCCCCGCTCTCGCCATCAAGCGATGCCGCCAATGCTACAGACTCCAGAGGCTGCTGGAAAGGGAAGCCAGTGCCGTGTGCACTGGCTCTCCGTCGGTGCCTCGTTCCTTCGCGCCTTCCCACCACTCAAAAGCGAGCAACTGCAAGCCAGCGTCAACAATTTGGAGGCGGCCCGAACTAGTCCAGACGCAAGGCTAGCGAGGCCGTCGCGGCTATCATTGTTTTGTGCCGCTTTGAAGGCTGATATTGGCTCTCCGTTGTTGTGATTGAGGCGACAGCAGCCGGCCTTAGCGATGAGCTTTCTGAGGCATTTCGATCCGACAAAGATTCCGCGGACCAGGGTGAGTGGTGTTGTTTACCGTTCGTATTTGCGTGGCGCTGCATGACAACAGACGGCTGGTGTGACCATGGTGGATGTGACCTTGCCTGTAGTCATGCTGCTATTGTGTGTTTCCAGTTGAGGTCAGGACGGTTGTTGGCCGAGGGTGCTCTTTGCTCGGGCTTTGTAAACGCGCAGGTACAGTCGCGAGTAAAAAGGATTAGCACTAGTGACGTGCCACAGGAGCGGCAGAGAGCAACGCTGGCCACTGCTGTTACGAACACGCCGATAACTGAAGTGCCAGGTGTATTCGCAAAGTACGGCGCCACGCCTGCCGCGCTGTGCGATTTAATCACTGTATTGACGTCACTGTGCTAATCTTTTTTTACTCGCGGCAGTGTCTGTGAGGTGCTCCGATAAGGGAGCAGCGCGCAGGCAACATTGGACTAGTGCTACAGATTCGATCCGAGGCGGCGAGTGCGTCAACTGCTAGCCAAGCAGTCGCGGATTGGAATCGCGTAAACGTTTGCGAAATTAATCCGTCTTTCCATGTAATGGTTGCTATGAAACGTGCTGTTGGTGAATCAGAAACCAGTGAAAGATACAAGTTCAGTTTGTGCATTTTTGTGTGCGACGCAAACTGATAGATGATATCCAATTGCTTTTAATAGTTGAACCAATAACGTGCAGATGGAGGAGCAACCCTCCTTATTCATTAATGTTCTGTTTTTGTTCGGAATCTGTAAAGCCATTTGGGCCTTTTATTTCAAGGTCAAAATATTCGCCAGACATTTACCCTTGTAAGGCAAATTACAGCGACGGAATACAGCTGCGTCGTTTCAAATCCCCATAATCTTGTTGATGTAAACAAATTGGAATCTGCAAAAAAAAACCCGCTTTATATTTCAGCAGATATCACAGTGGTTTTTCGCCTTATGACCAATCTGATGTAGGGCTCGCTCGACTTTCCTCATGTCGTAATATTGAAAGTATAAAGTTCTTGCACAGGTTAATTAACTCTGCGGAGTTTGTCACTTGGCAACTATTCATAATTTCCAAAACCTTAATCATTAGGCAGCTATCACGAACTAACAAATATTTCACGTTTTAATTTTCGTGGTTACTTGTTCGAATAGCTTTTTCTGCGCACTGTAGAAATTTGGCACTCCATCTTCGGCCGCACTTGTGCTGCGTCCTTGAAATTATGCTTTGATTCTGCAATTTCTAGCTGACATGCTGTTAGTTTGGGTTAATAATAATAATAATTGGTTTTGAGGGAAAGGAAATGGCGCA
The DNA here is from genome assembly GCA_030143305.2 of Amblyomma americanum. Taxonomy (NCBI): domain Eukaryota; kingdom Metazoa; phylum Arthropoda; class Arachnida; order Ixodida; family Ixodidae; genus Amblyomma; species Amblyomma americanum. The sequence continues at coordinate 171,737 of JARKHS020004450.1, forward strand.
GTATCTGTCTCATATATCGTTGGACACCTAGTTTGGGTTGCCGTCTGCTTTCCTAGCGTGTCATGTGCTGCTGATTGTTAATATTGTGTTTATGTGCTGTTTCTATCTCCGCCTGAGTCTCGTGCGAGGCTGCAGTATGTCAGAATTTAATAATTAAATGTACAAATAAACAAAATGAACGAATAAACAAATAAATAAATGGTGACACCAGTTGTACTCTTCTGAAACTCCGGGTAGGGGCGTTGGACGTCGATTGCGTCCATGCTGCTACACTCGCTTTAGCGCCGCCATGGGTAGACTGGTGAATGGCTGTTACTGATATTACCGTAATTGGGCCAGAAAGGAGTCGTGGTGTGCTGGGGGGAAGGTGGAGCGATGTCACGCACGGGTGAACGCACATTGACACGCAGGCTGATGGTCACTGCGCGCTGCGCTTATCACGTCTGATGCCCGCCTTATCTAAGGACAGGCCATCCACCAGCCATGTGAGAAGCGCAGGGAAACAAACGGTGAGGAGGAGGAAGGGAGAGGAGGAGGTGCCCTCGCTCTTAACAAAGGGCGTTTTACAAAGGTTGCCACAGCTTGTGAATTAAATGCATTAAATAAAAAAAATTCACATGACACTTAGGTACATTTTGTTGACAATGCAGTAGCATTAGAAATTATTGATGCATTTACCGAAAGTAACATCACTTCCGGCCTGGTGACGTCACTTCCCTCGAGCCAATGGGCGAATTTTTTGACTGACAGCGCATTTTGGCCGCACGAGGCTTCTAGTGCTATCACGTTAAAACCGGAAGTGTTCCTCGCTGAACTTCCGGCAACTGCGGCATTCCCGCTCTGCCACGGTTGTAATGGCATGGAGAGGTGGATAGTCAGGAAATATGGTTCATGTGCACCAGACTACCGAACGCACTGGTCTTATAGCCCCTCCTCCTCTTGAGTGGTCCTTACTTTTGGCAGACAATCCTTCAGAGTTTAGGGACCGAACTTGGCTGGTTGGCGCGCTAAAAAAAAAATGCGGCAGAGTTTTAACGTAGTTACACCTAGTAGCATGTGTTCATTCTTCCCTCTTCTTTCTGGCATCTGCATGTGTACAAAACCGCGATTATCACACCGCTCTTCATCGTCACACCCTTTCTCCACTTGGCGGCAGCTGGCGCGACGCCCTCCTCCCATTGGCTACAGCTGGCGCGACGCTCCTCCCAACTTATCCGAGCTTCCTCCCATTGGCTGCAGCTGGCGCGACGCTCCTCCGAACTTGCCCGAGCTTTTTCGATTTACTCCAAGGCTTCACATATTACTCTTTGCAGGGTTTGACCACGTTAAGTAATCATTTTGCACAAAAAAAAAGGCACTGTGTTGTGTTTTTCTCGTCCGATGCTTCCCACTGCTATTTATAATGTTGATCTTTTCGTGTATGTCTTCTCGGAAATATCATATGTCCAAGCACATTTTAAATATTTACTCTGAGTAACAGGTCGCTCCACCGACCCGTGCCACTTGGAGCGACTGACTGCCACATACTTGGTTTTCCAACCAGATAAAGTAGCAGCCGCAATACGGGCCGTAGACTAGGGGCTCAAGCCCAGGGGCAGATTTAAGGGGGTGGGCCCAAGCGATAAATTTTCAATAGGGAAACCACGCTGAAGCCAATTTTTATTTTCCCGACAAAAACTGTCTATGATAAGGAAATTTCAAACGGTACCGTCGCATACAAACGCCCCTCTAAGAGCTACTCAGTTATGCGCCCCTGCTCGAACCGGGGACTTTTTTTTCTTCGGATTAGCGTAGATTTATTCGCTCACTCACTAAACACTTATGAGGTACGGGTTGCACCAAGCTTAGGGTGAACACGTTAGTGACCGCGCTCTTCGAAGCGTTCGGCAGGGGTGTGCGTAGAAGCAAAGTGGCGCATGCGCAGAATGACCTGGAGACTGTGCTTCGCGACCTCCGCCACTTCGCTTTTATTCGCGACCACGACGAACGCACTAGTGGTCCAATGACCACGGCCACATATTCGCGTGTTCACCCTCATAGTGGATCAGCCTGTACCTCAGTGGGGATCTTATTTTTCTGACTTTCACACAGGTTGAGCTCCACCTTCATTTAGATGGCTCCATGCGACTTGAGACCATATGGGAACTTGCGCAGTAAGTATATGCCAAAATTTCTAGACAGGCCCTTTGCATGTACACTTCTCGGTCAGAATGTATTGTTATTCGCACCATCCAATTTATATTGTGAGCAACATAAATGTGGCAGTTCGAGAGGATTCTTCATAGCGCAATGTGTTAGAAACCGTAGGTGATAGGCTATTTTGGGGTTTAATATGGGGGTTTAATGAACAAGAAAATGTCAATGCGCTCAGGTGTCGAATCTATCTATGCCCCTGTAAAAGTGGCCTTTACGGCCGCGCAGGCGTAGCTGAAGTTCACTAGCTACTCTTATCGATTTGTAGTTTTGTAGTATTGGCTAAGATGATGTGGCATGTGCTGGCAACATTTGCTTCCGTTGAACTGTCTCCCATTTGGCTGCTAGTTAACTGATAACCTGGACACCTGCAATTGTAAATGCGTAAGCTCAACAGCATGTGCGCAAAAAATACTGACGTAGGTAAGTGTAGGATTATATACTGGTAAAAATCGTGATGTGTCCATGCGCTCACAGACCGTCTGTTGTAAACGGTCATCTGAGGAGGTGGTTGCAACGAACAAATAGCAACCCTTATTATCGCCCACATTTCGCGCATGCGCGCTTGCGCAGCAGTATGGTTGATTTTAAAAAGATAACCTTTTCCTAATATTACAGTACTACGGTTAACTACATTGTTGGCTAATGAATTCACAAAGGGCTATGCATATGAATATTACCTGAGATGCCCCCCCCCCCCCCCCCCCCCCCCCAAATATGTGGTTCGTTATAATCGAGCTGGGTTCTTTGGTAAACATTTCTCATGCCGCATAGTTAAATGACAATTTATGTTTTGCCTTACACTGTACAAGATGGTATTGAGTAGTGAAGAAAGAAGGTGTTGGCGATGCGACAAAGCGAAATGAAAATCGAGAAAAATACAAGAGGTATATCAGAGAGGAAGGATAGGGAAGTGTGCAAAGCCTTTGTCGCAGCGAGAGGGAAGCGATGCATTGCCGAAGGCGACATATTTTACGATGTTCGCTTTAATGAATCGTCAACACACCGCAGTGTTATCTCAATAACTGCAATTATTTTTTGTTGTTTTTCCAACTTCAAGCAAGAAACAGATCGACCTTGGCTGCTCTTCCATCGCTGCCCTACGATGGCGTCTTCAGAAAGTGGAGTCATCGTCTCTGAAGGATTTCCTAGACCGGTTTTCGATATTCATGCCGACTATCATGTGAGTACACTACATTCTCGTCCTTGGTGTTCTAACCGTTGTGGACTACCGGTAATTCAAACTCGAATGGTACCGAAAATTTGTTTGAATTATGCGAAGTTTAAATTAACAGGAGTCTTCTTAATATGGTTGATGTGGAGAGGACTAAACCGCAAGTTCAACTAAGCCGGGAGTTCGAAATAAGAGAGTTCGTACTAACGAGACACCACGGCAAATCGTCTTCCATCGTTGTATGCCAGTTATTTTTCAGCACACGAGGCTTCGTGAAGCAGAATTTTCTATGTCGAACGCATTGATGATTTTCAAATCTGATAATGTTCACACAGGCGGAAGCTGATGCAGCTGTTTTTGTCTTATGGTGGGCAGCCATTTAAACTCTTTTCTTACATTATGTAACCGCTAAATACCAAGGTAATCTTCAAAGATTAAAAATCAGCACCTCCTGTCAAATTTTTTTCCAAGTGTCACTGATCTCTCCAGATATTTTTCAGTCTGTATGTCTCTCTCGCCTTTCGTAACGTGGGGTCATGTGAAATCACGAATGATGAGCAGCAGCGAAATACCGGCGAGTGGAAAACAGTCGCACGCTTTGAAATCTTTTCTTCGAGAACTTTCACCGAAATTTCGAAGGCTACGGGGCTGTACGCCAGCTGGTGGTAGCGATTTCCTTTCCACCCATGCACAAAGGTGATGACACTCGCCGGGACTCTTCGTTTTGCAGAGGCGATCTGGAGGCAATTGAGCGGATTTCGCACGAGCTCTGCGAGGACCAGGCGAGAGAGGGCGTCGCCTATTTCGAGACGCGCTACTCGCCTCAGCTGCTGACCTCGAAGGAAAAGGGTGTGACGGCGTCGCTGGTCGTCGAAGCAGTCAACCGTGGCTTGGAGAAGGGACAGCGGGACTTCAACGTTAAGGCTCGCTCCATCTTAACCTCCCTCTGGGGAAATGATGGTAAGTAGTCGCAGTTACAGGTTCATTGCTTCTCAAAAAATGGTTTCAGGAGCTTTTCTCTGCTTAATTTTGCGAGTGACGCTACGGGTGAAACTGGCTTAGAACGCAATTGTGTGGTACACCGTCCAGAAATGAGCGATACGTAATAAAGGAAGCGCAGGGTGGTTATATACAGGCATTTCCCGGTTGTCGACCCTTCACAGAAGAGTGGAGATAAAGTGAGAGAAAGAAAAGAGCGAATGAAAGTTCACTTCCATTTTACAGAAGAACGTGTCGTGCTTTCGGTCCATGAAAACAAAGGACGCCCTCAGTCCCTCTACAATCTGGCGTTCAAGCTTGTTTGTCTTAAATATTATTGGACCCTCTTTTTTTAATTGGTTTTTGGGGAAAGGAAATGGCGCAGTATCTGTCTCATATATCGTTGGACACCTGAACCGCGCCGTAAGGGAAGGGATAAAGGAGGGAGTGAAAGAAGAAAGGAAGAAAGAGGTGCCCGTTGTGGAGGACTCCGGAATAATTTCGACCACCTGGTGATCTTTAACGTGCACTGACATCGCACAGCACACGGGTGCCCTAGCGTTTTGCCTACATAAAGACGCAGCCGCCGCGGTCAGGTTCCAACCCGGGAACTCCGGATCAGTAGTCGAGCGCCCTAACGACTGAGCCACCGCGGCGGGGAAACCCCCTTGATTGTTTTTTTACTACGTAGCACACGAAGACTGGTAGCCACGGTTCCAGAATTTTAGCCTCCCTTGAGGATGCGAGCCTATGCGTCTGGGTGCAGCCTCTATAGAGACATTTGTTTATTGTCAAAGCGGGGCCGGGGGCAAAATGACTGTGCTTACTCGCTGGAGATTCTGACATCGCAATTAGATGAGAATAAAGGTGTACAAATGGCCCGATTGATGTTTTAGAGGTTATTCTATTGAAGTGTTAACGGTACAGCGTTAAGAGACTCGTTCAGCAGAAAACCTGTCGTTGTCGTCGGGGGCGGCGGATGCGAGCGAAGCATCCCCAGAGGAGCAACCTTAGTGGGTCACCCCACCTAGGCCACGTGATATTGTGACGTTATCAAAACCTGCCTACCGGATTGTGAGCATACTGTCCACCGTGGCAGGTGACAGTGTTTGAAACAGCTACCTGCGGCCAGTGCAGTGGCGCATCGCTTAACCGATGATCCACTGCGCCAGGAGTAGCATGAGTTTTCCCAGCGATCTTGACTCTAAATTAGAGAATAACCGATTCACATACATATATTGATATGAACCCATTTCCTCTGTGCCGTCATATCTTTAAAGCGGAGCTTATTTTTGTACTCCTGTTTGTTCACACAAATAACAAAACAAAGAAGCGCTCTATGTGGACAAAGTCACTCTCAAGCAGTGTCTTCTACTGTTTTCATAGCACGTGTTAAGGTCTAACTAGCTAACTTTTAAATACATTAATGTTAATGGGACACGCAACGACAGAAAGGACTAAGAAATGTTGTTCAAAGTCGTCTATGTGATGGTTAGTGTGGCCTCGTTTGATTATTTTTTCTTCAAAAACGACAACCCGAGAATTTGAGATAAATACTACATGGTAAAGCGTCCGTGCGGGGTGGCTAATGCGTTGTCGAGCAGCGGACAGCAAAAGTGCGCAGTCGGCGGCATGTATGGAGCGCTTTCGTGTGCGGTGCGTTTCATTTTTACTTGTTGAGAGTGTTGTTATTTTGTGTTTTTTTTTTACTCACTAATGCAACCAGAATGGCCACCCACGTCGATTACGCGCACTTCTCGAGGCTATAGCGAAAAACGAACGCTCGGTTTGCCAGAGGCGATTAAGGTTCTTGAACTACGTTCTTACATCTGTGCCACTCGTAGTGGGCGTACTTCGTTATAAGGCGTTGCTTAAACTTTCAGCGTTTTGATGTTATTTTTCATGGCGAAAATAAGAACCAGGTCAAACTTGTGTGCGAGAATGCCCTTCGGTTGTTGGTGTTGCTCAGAGCCCTCTAGCGCTTCATGGCTAAAACGCTAGCGGTCGCTGAAATTAACCGTTAAACGACCAAAGTGCCGTTTTTTTTTTTTTGCAAAGGATACGCCATGCTTTCGGGGCGTACTTGGTTCCAATCTCGATACCGCCTTTGAATCAGTTGATTCCTCTTAAAAGCATCTGTCGGCTATGTGCAAAGGTGGTTCCGAGGTGAAACGTATGGGTAAGTTGCCTCCCGAGAAACGGTTTCACAGGTTTCAAAGGTTTAAAATGTTTCAAAGGTTTAAGGTTTCAAAAGGTTTCAACGACGAAAGCATTGCGATTGTCGTTTATAATGAACCACCGGAATGTTTGGTTAGTCTCTAATGCTAGTTATTCAGATGCAAGAACAGAATCTCCTACATAATGGCAGCATTAAACGGTTGTGTTCGCGTAGTCATCTTTTACTCTTGTGTCCGTGGGAAGGATTTGGGGTGTTCTCGGTGAAGTTTTGTTGAATTTTAACGCGTCCTTCCTGCACCTGTATTCGTCTTCTTGAGTGGAGCTGAAAGTACAGGCATGACAAGCGAGGCTGGCAATTTAACGCAAGCGTCCCTATCAACGTTGCAGACTGGACGGTCGAGTGTTTGAAACTGTGCGAACAGTACCAAAGCGTGGGTGTCGTCGGAATCGACACTGTCAAGGACGAAGTGCAGACGCCGGGCTACACGGCGTTCGAAGCGCAAGTTTTCCAGGTATACATCGCCATCCGTTCCTTTTTCGCTGTTTTGTTCGCATGTTGCAACCACACTCCTTCTGGTGCTTCTTTGTCTGAAGCTGCTTGTTTCAAAATAGGTTTGGCTCTTTCAGTAACCTCCTGCGTAAGTGCACAGAGAAAGAGAGAGATAAAGGGCATTATTACTGTGTCTACTACTCCTGCCATCCAGGGTGACATCTAGAGTATTTATGACATGCTGGGGCGAGCGATGACAGTAGAGTGAGGAAGGGAGAGAGTGAAGAAACGAGAGGCGGGGAAGGTTGCCCAGGCTACTGTACACGTGAGGAGGGGGATGAAGGGAGCAAAACAGATAAACGAGAGGAAAGCAAGATCAGTTCTGATAGCAGGGTGGGGCATGGCTAAGGTGTCAGGCCGTCACTACCCGGGACGCTTGAAGTTGATGTCTTCCTGATGGGGCTAACTATTTATTGCATCACTGCGGCAGACAGACACGCCGGGGACGTGTTTCATAATGATTCTTATCTCGACCTATTTTTTTGTAGTCTCCTTTAAGTAATGATACTACCTGCGACAGCATGTATGGTCGTTTGCAGGCGATTTGATTAGCTGAATTCTTCACCAAAGGCAAGGCGCACAAATGGCAAAGAAACCAAAACATAGATTGAGAAAACGCCCTTACAGAGTACTGATTCTTTGTTTACTTAGTGTGGTTGCCAAAAGAGCTCAATCCTGCGTCCGTTCTCAAAAGGAACATTGTTCAGCGACAGCTCAGGAAGAAGTGTGCTTTTAATTATGCCATCTTTTGCATTGATAAAATTTTTCATGTCTTCGAGAACGATGGACAGTTCTCAAGGATTATCGGTGGAGAGCATTCTGCATTGTAAAAAGTTGAAGGCTGGGTATGCAAGTGCTAAGCTTCCTTCGACATCAGTTTCATTTCATTAAAAAAACTCCTTGCGCTATATAGCAGTGTCATTGCTATCTTTATGCACAAAAGAAATTAAGTGCTTTGGTGTAAGGTTTATGTAGTGTCTGTCTAAGCGAAACCTGTGTATGTGGCGTCTTTGCTGGCCTCGAAATTTACGTTCACCTCAGTTCACCTCAGTATGTTGCCCTCATGCGAGCGTGAATCTGAAGAACGATGCTGAACATCGAGGCGGAGACAATCACAGCGTTCTCTTGTGAGCGTCTACAGTATTCAGTCATTTTTTCATGTCCCCTTTCAAATTAGGCATAGTGGGTTGAACCTCTCGTATTAGCTAAGAAAACGCTGCTAATGGCTGAGGGTTTTTAGCTGACCAGGTACCGTGAATCTGGCTGGCACAAAGACACGCGGTGGAGAACATTCCGGCATATCTAAATAGCCACCAGAACTGGCTGCTTTTGTTGTACCATGCCACAGTTGGACGTGGTGATCTGCCAGTTATTACCACCGTCAGCCGTCTTTCCCACTCAAGTCAGGGTTGCTGTACTTAGCGACTTATGTTCATTCGTTGAGTTCGAGTGTTAGCTGTAATACCGATTAGCAGATATTGGGAATAACGGTGGCGCAGTGTCGGTATTCTTTGACAGTATGCGGGAGTTCGAATTCGGTTCAAATTTTACTATTGAGCTACGCCTTCTCCACAAACGCGTCGGCTAAAGCACAGCCATTGTGAAAAGTATTCTAGTCACTACTGGATTGATCCCAGTTGTTTCTGTAGTATGAGCTGTGATTCTTTTTCGGCACTCTTGTTACTGTAAAGCTCTAGATCGAAAGCGCCTTCTCACTTTTTGCAACCTCGCTGCAGTCAGAGCTCCTCGATCAGTGAAGTTGCAGAACTTCCAATAGGGCCCACGCATCTAAAAAACGGCAGTGTAACTGGGCCAAATGGGGGGGGGGGGGTTTACGGACTGTCTCGACCGCGGACAGTTAAGTAAACTGTGTCCAAGTTGTAAACTACGATATTACTGATAAACGCACAACCGCCTGAGCATTAAAATAAGTGAAACAGACACAGTAACAAACTTACGTGAATACATTAGTTCGAGTTAAGTTAATGGATAAACAAGCATAAAAAGAAGAAAGAAACGCTCTTCGGAAGAAAATAGCGACGAATGGCAGCAGCTCTTATTCGCCGCTTCCAGATGACGCCGCCATCCGTAAGCACCTGCAAAGTGGCTCCTCGGACTATGTAGCCACTTTTTGGTTTTGTTTTTGTTTTTTTATAGAGTTTAACGTCCCAAAGAGACTCTAGCTGTGAGGGACGCCGTAGTAGAGGGCTTCGGATAACTTCGGCCACCTGGGGTTCTTTAACGTGCGCTGACATCGCACAGTACATGGACGTCTAGCATTTCGCCTCCACCGAAATTCGACAGCCGCGGCTGCGATCGAACCTTCGTCTTTCGGGTCAGCAGCCGGGCGCCAGAACCACTGAGCCACCGCTGCGGCTATTGACTTTTACAAGCGGACTTTCGCAACAGGTATGATCTAAGAGGTCTGTCTGCAGTAGCAGCTTCACAGTGCTGGGACGGAGAGGCACAGATGCTCAAGAAACTCGACGACTAGCTTCTACATATCTAGAAAAAGCAGTGCACCTTAAGACAAGGACTGAGGAAGATATAACGACACAGCGCTTGCATTCTATATTTCTTGCATTCTAGCCGCAGCGGTGGCTGAGTGGTTATGGTGCTCGGCTGCTGACCCGAAAGACTCGGGTTCGATCCCGGCAGCGGCGGTCGAATTTCGATAGAGGCGAAGTTCTAGAGGCCCGTTTACTGTGCAATGTCAGTGCAAGTTAAAAAAAACTCATGTGGTCGAAATTCGGAGCCCTTCACCACGGCATTCCTCATAGCCTGAGTCCCTTTGGGACGTTAAACCCCCTAAACCAAGCAAAACCAAAGCCTATCTTGCATTCTTGCATATCTTGCATTCTACATATCTACCTATATTTTACATATCTACCACCCTTGCGTTCTACATATCTTTGAGTATTTCTGTACACGGATGTTATATTGGATCCCCTCTTATCTGCATGTGCCGCATGCGCCTCAAATCGATAATGTTTTTGACTGACATCCTTCCCCATGCTGCCACCAACGCAGAGAGCGAAGCAGCTGGGCATCCCAAGGACGGTCCATGCCGGTGAAAGCGGAAGCTACACGACCGTGCGACAGGCCATTGTGGACATGACCTGCGACCGCGTGGGCCACGGCTACCGCGTCTTTGGAGACCCGACGGGCGAGACGTACCGCTTGGCGCGGGAGCAGGACATCCACTTCGAAGTCTGCCCTTATTCGAGCGTCCTCACCGGCGGTTGCCCGTTGGACACCCGACGGCATTCCATAGTCAGGTGAGCAGCTCATGGGTGGTTAGGTGAGTAAAGGGCAATATGAAAATATGAATGAAGAGAAGACGGCCGCATTTGATTCAGTGAGGAGCTTTCAAACTTCAGTCCTTTACTGTGCTTCGAAATAATATTAAAAGAAAAAATCACCATTAATAAGTCTGTTTAAAAATTGAGAAGTTCGTGTTTTGTATGTCTCCTCTATAGTAGCAGAGCGCTTTTTTTGCTATTCTACGAAGATCGATGCCATGCTTTTAAGTGCGAATTGGCAAGTGTTGAAAAGTCTGTCTACGTGACACAACCTGAAGTGCTCCTTGCGGGTGCTTAAGCATTGTCGCAAAACTGGTCTCGTGAACCTCCTTGGTTTTAGACGAGCGTAGTACATGCGTGCTTTGTCTCTAAGTTTGCTGGTACATAAGTGGGAGCTGCAGCTGGCTGTGGAAAGTCAGGTGCCGTATGCGCAAGCTATTTAGCCCACAATACCGTTTCCTGACTGGGCAGCATCTATGACCTCCGCCATCGCGGTAGACCACCGTACGTTACCTGAAGCGGCTATCATCCAAATAAAGTTTTGCGACTGTAACTGTTATAGGGAGTCTTTCCTACCGGAGCTTCAGCCTAGACAGTCCACGGTCAGTTGACGGGTCAGGTTGCGGTCACAGATTAAGGGTCACGTGACAGTAATGAGATCTCGGGCCATCACGGCACCAGCCCCCCACCCCCCCCCCCCCACCCCCCCCTCCTTTTTGCGAACGCAGCGCTCATTCGTCACGTAAAAGGACGCACGCCAGGACATCGTTATCTTTATTGACGACTTGTATCTCCCACTTGCCACTGAGTAGAGCGCAAGAACGCTGGGGCTTTAGTGTACCGTCGGTCGGCCGCAGAAACTCGCGCTCTAAATATTGATAACATTCCCACCCAGTCTGCCCGGATGTCGTCGAAGCAAACATCACAACCGCAGACAAAAATAGACGAAGCAACAATGGTGCTGGCGTACTGAATACTTAGATTTCCTGCATACAAGCTTCGGATCACAGAAATAAGCTGCATTGACTTTGTTTTCAATTCCCGTCACTCATTTTATAGTTTTAACTCTTTATATGTTCTTTTAATACAGTAAGTACTTGCACTTCCCTCATACTGCCTTTACTTCCGGCTGCTTTGCCATTGGTCAAAATGATGCCGGAATAGGCACTTTTCAAGTGCTTAAAGATGTACCTAAACCAGGTTCTGGTCTGATCACGAGCTTTTATCGCGTGCTCCAAGGCTCTCTGCTTATATTTTATTACTCTCAATGACCGCCTGAAAGCTAAAGATAAAAGCACCGATTGCAGACTCGCGTGAAAAAGATGCGTAGAAAGCTGTAGAGAGAGTCAAGCAGCGCTAAGTACAAGCAGGCGTTTTGATTCCCTAAAGACGCCTACCGCAGAACATTAAAGAAAATGAGCGAATGTGATGGGCAGGAAATGTATGGAGGATGAGGAAAGGCAGGGAGGTTAACCGGAAGAATAACCGGTTTGCTACCCTGCACAGAGAGAAAGGGGCAAAATAAAGGAGAAAAGAGAGTAGCAAGAAATTGAAGTCATTATGCAAAGTCAGCAAGCGTTCGGTAAAGTCACAGCCTATCGTGCAGGCCACAATTCTTCAAAAAGCGGAGCAGTGCCTTGGAGGCCTTCACCGCCGACGACCGCCGCGGCCAGTGGCCGAGAATCTTCATTTCCGTCAGTGGGCGCGGATCTAGACGCTCCAGCGCACGGCAGAGAGACTGCATTTCGGCGCTGTAGGGAGGGCAGTCACAAAGAATGTGGGCTATAGTCTCATCATACCCGCAGATGGCACATACGGGTCTGTCAGCGATGCCGATTAATGAAGAGTAATGGTTGGTTAAACTCCATGACTGCAGCGCTACGAACGGGATATAGAAGGACACAGCCAGGGACACAACACAGTGCTGGGTTGTGTCCCTGCCCGTGTCCTTCTTCCATGTCCCGTTCGTCGCACTGTATTCATGGCATATCCTAACCAACTCGCCCAATAACTTACCTGGTTGGTGAAAGCTACACCAAGCCACAGGCGACACAGCAATATTGCTTCACGTCGTGGTACATACACCAAAAAATGTACAGATTTTCACTGTGACGTGAGAGGCGCACTCTTTTGAGCGAGCAAGAACAGTTACTTGTACAACACATTCCGACAAAGGAGCAAGCTTTGGTTGTTCTGACCTACAGTCGCTCCCAAAATGTCTACAATCAAACCAAATCGCATGCTCACTCGACGGCAGCGACGCAAAAGAACGACGATGAAACTAGGATAGGTAAAAAGTAGCGAATAATGAACAAAATTCAAAAGGATCGCTTATACAGGCTATTCGCAAAGCCTGGCTGTAGCGACTGCATAGTCTGTATAGCGCGTCATGGAACACAAGAGTGGAAGGCGCGTTCTGGATACAATGTTTATTAATCAGATAAGCTCGCAGGCATTGTGTAGGAGCCCATGGAGCCACCTTCATGTGAATTCATAGCAATACTTAGTAACGCATTAATTTTGTAAGGGCGCCTCTTCTTGCCTCGTGCACTCTCAATTTTCCCCGGGGGTCGAGGCGAAATGTAACATTTTGAAAGTTTTAAGATCATCAGATTTCCCAGTGTTCCTCTTCAACTGGCGTCTTTATGCATACTGAGCGTGGTCCCAAGACGGTAGAGAATAATTCTGGACTATTTGCTTTTTGTGACCTGTGAACAATAAAAAGGTGCTGATTTGTGAATTCCTATCGCGTTTTGCGCCACCTTCGTGTGTTGTGCTGCAAGTGGCCTCATCATGGCGATCATGATGACCACCTTGTTCCAAGCCCAGTGAACTTGCCGGTACAGTGCTGAGTACCACGGACCCAGCGTTAGAGTACAAACTGTAGCGCGGTCGCCAGTGCGGGACTGCAATCGCTGGCGCAACTACTACGCGTAAAGGAATTGCGAAGCGATTTAAGCGTGCTCACATATTTGCTTTTCAAGTATCTGCATAGTAAAAAAAATGAAGAAGAAAAAAAAGAGATAATTGCTACTGCACGAAAAAAAAAAGAATTGAAGTTGTAACCTCAAAAGGACTAGCTGGGGGCCATATGCCTGTTACGCACATGGGAACCCCTCTGGTGCAGATATCAATGCTAACGTTGTGATCGCATCTGCCATGCATTCACAGGGGTACTGTCCAAGTTGCTCGGCTTCAAATTCCTACGGAACTCTAGCTCACAAGCTTCAAATCAGGTTCATGCAGTTGCTTGGTACCATGAGAAGTCCGCTTGAATACCGTGCACGACGACTGGATTAGTTGCTAGCTGCCATGATACCGTACCACTGTGCTTCTCTGTCTCCGCTGTACTGAGTTATAACGAAAAGCACATAAAAGGTCATGAGTGGCGGCAGTGCAGTGAGCCGTTTCGACTTCCAAGGTTTAGGCGCTTCCGCAGCTGAGTGCGATCAAACGTAGGCTACTGCTTGAGAAGAACTAGCTGAACATACTTGCAGGGCCCGATTCTGCCTGCGGAATAAAAGGCGTATTTCACAGCGGCTTATAATGCTAATAAAACACTTCTTAATATTGTCATTAAATTACCTGAAGGCAAAGAACCGCTTTTTTTTCCAGGAGACTTCTGCTGAGCATATTTTCTCCGACTGCCACGTAATTGTACGTCGTTTTCTTTACAGGTTTGCTGAAGATAACGTAAACTTCTCAATCAACAAAGATGACAGCACCATCACGGGAAGTACTTTGGATGACGAGTACGCATTCCTCAGGCACCTCGGCTTGACTGAAGCCCACCTTATCAGAGCGGTAGGTGTTATTGCGCTTTCATCGTTGCTAGCGGTACTGTGCTAGTGGTAATTTGGTGGTAATGCCACGTAACCGGTATCGACCTAGTTTGTGAATGTTGGTGTAAATTTGAATGCGAAAATTGAAGGCTTTTTTTCTTTCTTTTCTTTATTCAGAACATAAACGCGGCTCGGTCATGTTTCCTGCCACATGCAGAAAAGCAAGATCTGCTCCAAAATCTCTACAAGGAATATGGAGTATCATCCAACCGCTGAGACCCCTGAACAGCATGAAAAGAATAGACTTTCTCGAGTGAAGTTTCTGTTTTTTATTGGTTTTCGATCCTTTATATGCTGTAAGTAATCAAAGAAAAAAAAGTTATAAAGAACCTGCTCACAATTGAGGGGTTTTGTTATCAATTTTTTGTAGAATTTGCAGCACTGCGTCTCTGATAAGAAAAGCAGTGAATATATATTACAGTTGCATTTAATTTTCAAGTTAGACAATGCAAGAGTATTGCTTTATGGTTTTATGGGGGTTTAGCGTCCCAAAGCGAATCAGGCTATGAGGGACGCCGTAGTGAAGGGCATCGGAAATTTCGACCACCTGGGGATCTTTAACGTGCACTGACATCGCACAGCACACGGGCCTCTAGAATTTCGCCTCCATCGAAATTCGACCGCTACGGCCGCAGTCGAACCCGTGTCTTTCGGGTCAGCAGCCGAGCCCCATAATTACTGAGACACTGCGGCGGTTCATACAATGCAAGAATTAAGACTAGAAGAACATATGCATGTGCTCTTTCTGGTGTAAGGACGTCACAGGCCTGTAATAAGCAGCTACGTAAAGCCAGATTTATATGCTAAGTTATTTGGTGCACAAAATAATATTCAAATAGAGTTCAAAGTCAAAGCAATATTTAGTTTTGAAAGTACTGGGAAATACATGCAAATTATTTAGACCATAAGCTGTGTTGGTAGTACATGGTCCGATAGAGAATATAACTGATCAGGCAGCCGAAATGAGCAAAAAGAAAACCAGGAATCAAAACTGCTCGGCAAAAAAAAAAAGAAACATTTTGAGAGCAATTCGTAGCCAAGCAATAAAGAAAAACACAGAATAAAAGTTCCCGAAATGCAAACAAGTTGAACCTGTGGGGGTTCAGAGCGCTTCCTGACGGCTATTAAAGAACAGCTTGCAACTTAGCTTGAAGTTATTTGAAAGTTTCTCATTAATAGGCCATGCCTTCTAAACTTTTGAGCCGGGAATTAAACTAAGCGTTTCGGTATACATTATGACTGGCAGGAAGGTTGAAATTGCCATTTAATACATGTCTCTTGTTGTATGATGGTAACAAAAAAGATTTGAATGGTAGAGGAGTTGTAGTATTATTATTCTTACTGATGTACATAGTTTATAATTAAGCATGGATTAAAATGACACTACTTGATGTTCCTGATATAAACTGATGTTGCTAAGATTTGGAGACATGTGTTCTATTATTCGCATTGCTATCTTCCGTGCTGTACGTGCAAGATCTAAATATGTTGCTCATGTTTGACTTTAGTATTGGCAGCAATCGCTAATGCGACAGTGAAATAGCGTGAAATACAAGGAGCGTAGTACATTGCACGGAGAATACTGCTTTGCCTTAATGAGTGCGCAACAGCGCAAAACTAGCTTGTATATACCTTTTCGACCAGTTCTTGCCAAAGAAAGTATCGGTCAAATACGATGCCAAGGTGTTTGAAAGAAGAAGCCTCCTGAATCTTAATGTAGTTTAGTGCGATAAACGAATCGTATTAGGGTCAGTGCCTCATCGGGAAGAAACTGTGACATATGAAGCTAAATTCGCTGATCGGCTGGAAGGAAGCGACGTCGCCATATAAGAGCGTTCCTATTGGCTGGAGGGAAGTGATGTTTCAAGAGAGGAAGTGACATCACTTCCGGCTAAGGCTTCAACAACTGCTGATGCTGTCGCATTGCCAGCACCCAATGGAATTAGATGTCCCTGTGATTTTTCAGTTTTATCTACATTTATTTTTAATTTCACAGCACAGTGCCATGCCGAAATATCAGAGACCTCAGATATTACCGTGTTTTGCAGGCGTGATATTGAGTCAACTGTGAACAAAAGAGCAGCGTCATCCGCCTTCATTAAGACCTTTAAAATCTGAATGGCTTGACTTGAAGGGCTATCGTTCACATTGGATGGTCAGGGGAACAAATCAGGCAGCTATAACGAGTGTATTGCCGGACTAGGCGGTCCATCCAAATGTTTGAAGTGTATACTGTGTCAATAAAGATGTTTTCAATCAATAAATCAGCATCCTCCTCAAAGATACCCAAGTGCAAAACTTAAGAACTATATATCACTTATCTGCGCCTGACTGGTCACGCAAAACTCGGAAAGTGCCATAATTAGAATTATGGCTGAGCGAAATTATGTATTGACGTATTTATTCAAGACGAAAACGTTTTAGTGGGTGTACGACAGCATAACTCGAGATCATTCTCTGCCAAGTTCGGCTCTAAAACAAATAATCGCAAAGGGATGAGCTAAATAAACATGTTCTTGTGTCCTTTCCACTCTAAAATACAAACGCATGCTCACATCACTATCTTGTAATTACAGCTCAGTGAATCATCAGCTCTCTTTTCTGTCTCTTTATATCTAACGTTCTAAAATTTGCCTAACTTCGATGTACCCCGTTTTGCTAGGCAAAGGTTTTGGTTTTGAATGCTCCAAGCTGACCAGTCGTGAAGTCGACTCCTGACCAAAGTGCTGATCTTAGCAATCGGCTTCTCGACTTCATATAGAATTAGCATCATTGACGTCCTTAACATTGGAGACGCCCTCGATGTAGCCCGCGTTTGTGCAATGTCTAGGGAGCAAGCGAAGACGAAACACTTCGGCCGCTTGTATTGAGCAAACACTATCACTTCGTGTCGAATCTCACGACAACGAAGATTTCACAAGGCGCGAGGCACAGGCTGCTTGTACGGGGTGGTCACGGGATGACGAAGAAAAATACCCGGATCACGGAGGCTACTGGTCAGCGGGAGCTACGTGTGATCGGCGGTAGAAGGTGCCCTATACACAGCTGCTATTGTAAAACGCAATGGGCAGTTCCATGAATTCGCGGCTTTTTCTTTCTGCGCACGCTTTGCAGGTGGCGCGACATAAATTTCGCGCTCGGGCCACGACTCAAAAGTAAAATTTCAGACCGCTTTGTTTCGTCGCTTGCTCAGTTCACATTTTTTACTTGTCACAATTGTCTAAAGTGGCGATAGCGAGAAAAAAAAATAGGCAATTGTCATGGCCCTGAAAAACACATTACTCCCTCTTCAGTAAAGAAACCTCACCTCGCGAAACCGAGCCCTGTGTCGCCATTTGTAGAGAACTTGCATGCTCCTGCACGAATTGCAGTGAAATTATTAGACTTTCATATGTGTAAGGCATCCCACTGATGGGACGACGTGTTTGAACTTTGATTAAAATAATGCCTTAAAAAGCAGGAGCTGTAATGGGCATCAACCAGCATCCAAGTTGCGACAGTTTGTAATGAATTTAGTGCGGGCCATCCAAGTCAAATGCATCGAATAAGAAACTCTGAATAAATGCAAAAGGTATAGTTTTACGAATTAGGCTGCTCCTGTCAAGCGACTAATTCCTCAGAAGATGTTTGACCGGTTTTAGAGAGACGGGAACGAGCACAATTTCGCTGTTATTAACATTGCTGCAAAATGCCAAGCCGTACATCACTTAGGTACAAGCCGGTGTTAAGGGCGTTCAATTTGTTACCTATTATGTTTTCTCGAACGGTCCCCCAGTCCCTTGCAAATAAGACAGCGTTAGAATGTATGGAAGAAAGAAAATCATTACCCTGAAAGCAACGGGGCCCGCGTACGCGTTCCTATTGTATGCATGGTTATCGTAACTTGCACAAGTTAGTAGTGAGGAAGTTACGGCTGTTAGCAGCAATACATTCCCTGAAATTAAGAAGAAAGCATTGCAGTTAATGGTTAATGCCGCGTATCACACAGCCATTTACGGCAAACTTTCTCAAAAGTTTGTTCTGTATTTCGGAAAACCGTAGTCCGTGCAAGGTAACATTAAAAGTATTCGTTGTACTGAAAGGGGCGTGAAAAACTCCGCTCTGAAAAATTGTGTTTTGCTTGGGCATAACTGAAGCGAACATGATGAGCATGCTTCAAAATATACATATTTTATGAGCAACCTGAAGCAAGTTTCTGTGCTGTCCTCGTGTTTGTCTTTGCGCCGCTTAAGTGTTAGCGTTGATCTAAAACTGGGTTGGAAGAGGCAGCTCGTTTGCATGTTCAAATATTGTTTTCTGCCCTTTTTTTTGCGCCGACCGACGGCAGGCTGCGAGCATGCGGTGTGAGCTAAATCGCTGGGGAAAATGGTGGGCCTCAAGAAACTTTTTTAATCGCTATTTAACGCATCAGCTGCAGCCCGGTTATTAGGCCAGATAGTGAATTGTGAGAACCCGCGCGATGCCGACCCTGAAATTGTTTCTAATACGGCTGGGAGAGTCTGGCGCTGAACTTATTTAAGAAGCAGTCTTGTCGTAAAACAAAATAAAAGATATCACTTCTAACGAGAACCGATTGCCTACAAACCGAATTTACTCTCGCAACGAGATATTCTGTCTGACAGACTACGGGCAGCAGCTTACCACGCAGTACTGCCCACGTTGCATGTGCACGGCTGTAGTATCCATTTAGTTTTCACGTAAGGAGCTGAAACATGAAAGCTAGCGGAATTGATTGAAACGAGGCCAAGCACTGCATGCGGTACATTATGCAGTACAAAAATACTGCATGTTAAAGAACACATGTGATATGATGTTGCAGCTGAAATTATGAAAGGAAGTGGCCTCAAAAGAAAACATTTGACAGAAGTCTATCTGGCTGGGAAATTTCATCTAGGAGGAAGATGATGAAAAACAAAATGTCAAAGGAAGTAGTCTTCAGCAAAGGATACATTTGTAATAACTAACCTGTAATGGCTTTCAGCGTAAGGTTATGTAATTACTATGAGAAGAAAAACGCCGCTGGGGACGGCAGAACGCTGGAGAGAAGGTCAGGAAATTTGCTGGTACTTGATGCCCCCTGGTTGGCGCAAGACATAGCTTGTTGGGGCTTGTTTAAAGTATCCGTTGGAAGTAATTCCTCGGCACGAGCTCGGCAGATGAAGAATTCTAAATGAAGTTCCATATATTTTCTTGGAAATATACCTAAACAGGCCATGGCGCAGGAAAACTTGAGACAAAAGTGATTTTTGTTTCGGAAGATACAGCAACTGAACGCATTGACATAGCAGCAATATTTTTTTTTGAGTTTGAAAAGTATTTATTTGAAGTGTGTTTCATACACTTCAGGAAGGAGGCCAAAAGGCGTGGTGCCTGACGAGGGCCTTCCTCCCTGGGGGTAAGCAAACTGCACTCGGCACATACACACACAAAATAAACAAATACAATAAATGCAGCGGTCGCCATTACACTTGCTGGCATGTTAAAAGAAAAACAAAGGAAAAACTGTACAACAATGTTAAGGTATCTTCGAAGTTGTTAAGATGCGTGCTGTTGGGTTACAGGGAATTATAAAAAGGAAAAAATATATATATACAATCATGTTGACTGTTATCAATTTATAATATGTCACAGGATGTACCGGTTAGTCATGAAGTCAACAGTGCAATCACTTTTCTCTTGTATATTTTTTGAGTTCTGCATTGATGGAGGAGGTCATAAAAATTTCTGTTTTCATTCAAAAAGGTAGTCATCTGATATCTAATCGTTTGGAATCCGTAATTTGTTCTTGATTTTGGTGCTCTTATTGTCATGTGTCGAAGGGGATATGGGTTTTGCGGTAGTTCTGGTGTTGCACAAAAATTAGTTTCAAGATGAAATCTGTTATATGTTTCAAGTGCTAGCCGAAGAGTTTTTAATTGAAAAATTAAAAAATCCTTTCCTGCTGCTTCGGCAAAAATAGCAGAGCAAAGTCAAAAGTATCGCTGAATGCCCTGGTGGCGTTCCTTTGTGCAATCATTATTTTCTAAAGAGTCATCTCTGAAAGCAGCCATCAGTGTCAGTAATAAATTCTGGGGCACCTTTGCGTTCAGCACTACCTACAATACATGCAACCCGTATCCGTCATGTTGAGGACAATCTTCTCTCCATTGCTAGTTCACTTGACGCGAAAGATTGTCTTTATGAAAGGTTAGGCTATGGAAGCGCTGCTGTTGGCTTTTAGTTGAAATAATGATAACTTCAATGCTATAATTCAACCAAATTTTAAAAACAGCACTAGTTTATGTGTATTTGTTCCCCTTCTGCTGTTACTGATGCTAATTACGGCATCAAATTGAGGCATCAGACGGCCTTTTCAGATCGCAAAAAGGCTACTTTTTCATAACATAAAAAAATATGCACGGCGATAAAACGGCCAGAAAAATAAAACCTATTACGCTTGCTGACTTTACAAAGAATTTCATGGTGATCTTCAGGTTACAGTGCTTACTCAGGTCACGAAGTATTCGCAAGTATGAAGTGCGATGCACACAGAGCGGCTTATTACCCCAGAAATCACCAGAGCTATTGAATGCTGACCCGAAAGAATTTTGCACGTTTATTTTCTGCCAAAACCAATTTCTTTACACTTAAACAAAACTTTCTTTCTGTTCTGCTTTTTTCTATCAGGGTACATTTCTTTCCAGTCATCTCCTTCACTGCCAGTAGTAAATTGAATGCTTTTCGACGGACGAGCTAAGCACCTTTTTTTTGCATCCCACGCTTATTACCCTGTTAAATAACCCAGTGGTAAGTAGCACCTCCTATTGGGACAACCTTGGAGAAGCGTTCAAAAATGTAAGCTTACGAGAGGCTGCAGGCGTGACCCCGAACGTTATAAAGGAAAAAAACGATCTTAATAAAATTATTAACACTTCTGAAAGGCCCCTTTTGTGTCCAAAGAAACACCTCTCGTGAGCACGAAACTTATTACGCCTGCTTATCAAAACCTAAGGAGCAAATTAAACTAACTGCGAAGAATCAGCAAAGTGCCCTCTGGAGGACTCATGTATTGTTTGATTTGTAATGTCTTTGACGCCAAAGGCGTTCCAACGAAAATATTTATTCGTGGCTCGAAGTTCTGGTTCCTTCATTAAAAATATGCTTCGAGGTGACTTCTACAGCAAACACAAGCCTTTAAAATTTTTACGAACACTTGCTTCCCATCCGGAATCTGCTATTGACACATGGTTGTTTACACAAGACTTAATTTCTGGCTCACACTGTTTTCGCGCTGCTTTTTAGAGCAGAAGCAACGTTGACGTGCGTGCTATTTCATCCACTAAAGAATTGAAGTCTGAGAGAGATTTCCTTGGGCTTGAAAAAGAACGCATAGGAAGAGACGATGACCACTTTACAAATAGAAAGTTACCATGAGAAGAGAACAAAGTAGGTATTTTTCACTGCGGAGAACTATGAATAGGGCCTCATTTGTATTCTAGCGTTTCGTCATGTCTACGCAGGAAAGGCACCATTTCCTGCTTTGTTGTGTCACAGGCTGCAAGGACATAGAGCTTGTTCGCAACGGCAAAACAGTTTTATCAATTAGAGAAGTGGCGTTGCGCCGCACAGCTCTCGACAGCTCCCACACAGAGCACAGCTCTCGACACCCACTAAGGTGGAGAGAAAAAAAAGCATACGTTTTACCGCTTTTAAAACTTTTCCCCTTCTCGGCACCTGAATTCATTTGCACCAAACAGCAACTATAGTAACAATCACACTGGAGTACGTGCCTAACGCAGGTAGAAGCATTTCGGTTTTGGCCTCAAATACTTAGGCATATACAGTTTATAAGAGCATTTGTGCTATTTTTTCCTGCAAGCGACATCCGCAGGGAGCCGGACTGTGTGACGTCCAGTTTTTATTTCGACCGCAGTACATTCTCGCAATTCCCGGAACCCGCAATCGTCAAAGAAACGATATGAGGCCACGTGGAGCCTGCAGGCTTATCCATTGAGGTCACCTGCATCACTTGACAATGCTGAACATAAATAGATCAATCTCATAGGAAGGAAGTCCTCCGAGGAACCTATTTTGAGTGCTCAAACATATGTGCCCATGACGATAGAAAATCGACGTTACCCTATTGGGTTCAATACAAGAGAGCAGATGAAAACGAGATGAATTTGATCTTTCAAGAGAATTCAATACTGGCACAGGATAGCAATTCTGACAAGAAAAGGACTACGACGAACAAAACGATTTTGCAAAATGCAATGTTGCGTGAATAATTCTAGGGTTTTCTTTTGTGTCAGGATAAGTTGCTAGCTTTCACATTATCCTAGGAGAGCTTCATATCTAGGGCACCTACGTAAAACGTGCCACTTGCTTGCATATTACAGCCTGCGTCGGCACTATGAAAAGCTTGAACAGCTGACTAGGTGCCCCTCAAAGAAGGGGCCGAACGCAAGTTTAGACGATTGGATGTCTGGCTCAGAAACGACATATTGGAACGCAAGAGTGTGTGCTACGAAGCTTCTTCACCGGAAGATTGAGCTTTAAGTCGCAGGGAAAGGAAAAGCTAAATGCTGGAGCGATATCACTGCCTCCTGTAAAGTCGCCCACGCGTTCATCTTCTTTCTGAAATGAAATCGCGGAAACCTGGGCCCTACATTTCGAATGAAAGGCCCCAGGTTTTGTCGACGACGCATGGGGTTGAGGGTCTGTCGTCTGTTGACATTCATTCTTTATGAAACGATACAAAGCACCAAAGATCATGCCAAACTAGGGAAGCCAGTGTTAGGACGACAAAGCAGATATGTCTATGTGTTCATTCATCCCTGTTCGTATTCTATATGCGGTTGCATTGACTCCATTGTAGGGCGAACAGTGTGTGCTCCGGGACCCGTGTATAATCTGTGCACGAGTTTTTTTTAAATTTTAAAAACATCAAAAGGTACGTAATTTGTCAAAAGTAGGCGCAAGGAAAAAAGTTTCTGCGAAGAGAAACTAGTTGGAAGGAGCAATAGGAGGAACCCTTGTTGAGCTCCACAATGCGAGAAAGCTTTGGACGATGGTGTGGGCGAGATGCCCAGCGTCCTGGTATTCAACGTTCCCTTGAGATGCCTGTAAATTGAGCTCGCGACGCAGGACGCCTCCTATTTCTCCGCACCGTGCAAGTTCTAAACTACCTTCGCGCCGTGCGGACACTGCTTTTAGTTTGTTTGTTAAGAAGAGCACTAAGAGCACAGAGCCTTGCCGTTGCCATGACGAACGGACGTGGCCCGTGGCGTGGCCGAGCCCTAGACAGTTTCAGTTTTCAGTCTCGCTCACACCGTTATTATGGAAACCCGTAATTATCACACTGAGCAAGCACATATTAGTGCATAGCACGGCTTGCACAGTTTAGATATCATTAAACGACGCCCTCGTCTGAATGCACAACATCTCGCCCACCTCTGTCATAGTCGCTGTAGCACTGGCTAGGTTGTGAAAGGAGCCCTAGTTCAACAGCTTCTGAATTTTCCTCAGGAAGTGTACGAACGTTTCTGTTCTTGGGGCGGGCGAACATGGTTTTAGTCCGCAAATGTTTCTCTATGTGGCGCAGAAAGTTTAATTTATTTATGCGTTCGCGTTACAAAGGTATGTACAAGCTGATATGGCAACCTTTTTTGGTCAGTAGCCAGTGGCAACCTGCCCACCGGGCTACGAATGAACTAGAATACTACCTATACGAACATAATATACTCTCTCGGATATAATGAACTTCAGGGTTTCTCTCTCTGATATAACGAACGTATGGCTAATAACGCATTCAAATGATCCCCCGAGGATCACCTATGAGTTTCAGAGCGCAGCTGTTTGGCGCCCAATGCTGCCTTGGGTGTCGTCATCTTTGTCGCCGTAACCGACAGACCTATATATAGCAAAGCGAAGAGCAAGACGAACCGGCAGAACTGCAGCAAAACGAACAGTATTGCCAAGGATGAAAGTAGGCGATAACAAAGGAAGAGAGAGAACGGAAGGGAGAGAAGAGAGAGAAGGGAGAGCATAATATAAGCCACTCCAGAATCACCCGCCGCAAACGTCCTCTTACGCTTGAATATTTTTTTTGATGCAATAACACATTCTATTTTTCCTTTTTTCCGCGAGCAGTGCGCGAATGGAATGCCCTTGACGCTTCGATTGTAATGCAGCCGACAGTCCTCAAATTTTTGGAGCTTGCCAGGCTGAGTATGCTGCCACAAGACTGACCAAATATTGTTAAAATGTTGGTGATATATACTGTGTTCTGTATAACTGATTACCCCGAATTTGTTTGTTCTTGTCTTGGTTTAAGTAGACCCATCCTTTTCATTGTACAACTGCTTACTGTTCTATAATTGTTTTATCTGGAAGTTTGGTATTTTTTGACATCCGCCCACCCCTGTAAAAACCCCGGTTGGGGTTGACAGTATGTTGAAATAAAATAAAACAAAATAAAAAAAGGCAGGAGAAAGTGGCGGTGAGAGAGAGAGAGGCGGGAGTGTGAGATGGAAGGGGGAGAGGGTGCGGCGGGGCAGGCGAGAGAGTTCGCGCTTTGTTTGTGCCGGTTGTTGCGAAATGCCTTCCTAAACGCATTTGCAGAAAGCCGTCCTGCTTACAACGTGCACCGCAACTGCCTGCGCATATGCGACTAGACAGGGCGCTAGAGAGGATGCATATCAGAACCGAGACCATGAGAAAAACAGGCTAGTACAGCAGAAAAAAGATTTTTATATACAAAAGTAAATAGATGCGATAAACAAGAAAATTATATGCATAATCGACTGCGGTTGATACGGTAGCGAGCGGACACCCCATGGCAATTGATCCATTTCATGTGACACACATTGAGGGGGGGGGGGGTTGCGAAAACGCACTGTTTCTCCCAAGTGAGCCGATTCCTCTTGAATGTATTGTGACTTGCCGTACAGGTGCGTGACTGATTATGTTCGAACGAGCGTATAAAGTATAAAACAAAATACTACTAGCCGCAACTTGAGTCAGCTGATGATTCGGCAGTCGAACCGCCAACCAGCACATACAGCGGTGTCTATGGGGTCCGTTTTGGGGGCACATGGTAGCGAAGACCACGTAGAAAAGCAACTGTGCACTACAAACAGAGGGAACTTTATTTATCGGTCCGGAGAAAGGTTTTATGATGCACGTGGAAATGGTTACAACATTCCTAACTCAATGCACTCTTGCAAGCAGGCATCCAGCCCAGGCATGTACACGTTATGCCATTTTTAGGATAGTTCAAGGTAACTTCGCAGGCCTGAAGAGGCCCTTATTCTTAAACTCGTTCCTCTACTCTTTTGTTTTTTTTTGTTTCATCTGCAAGGACAAAAAACGTTTTTGAGTCTCAGAGTATCTTTGAGATACGTACTCTCGTCAAATGAATATCGCTTGCTTGAATATCGATCCAATACCTGGCTCAATGAACTGCGAACATGGCTTGATGCCAATATTCTTGAACTAAACATAAAAAAAACTAAATATGTGCTTTCTCGCGCCAAAAATAAGAGTCTTGATCATAATATCCGACTGTATTTTAATAACACGCAAATTGAGCAAGTGAATTCTCATAAGTTTCTAGGAGTCCATTTTCGCAGTGACTTGGGCTGGACCGATCACGTCAATAGTCTGCGGATACGAATATCAAGATCAATTGGGTTAATTCAACGACTTCGTTATCTTCTTCTATTTCATGTAAAAAAACAGTTATATATTTCTCTTATTCGTTCTCATATTGTGTATTGTCTCTTAGTGTGGGGAACATGTAATAAATCTGACTCGGATAGGTTGTTCTCTCTACAAAAAAGAGCCTTGCGCACCTTGGGTAGATATACTGTTAGTACTAATGACATGTTTACCTCTTGTAAGGTGTTACCGGTTTTTCTATGCTACAAACACTCCTTAGCACTCCTTATCTACCAAAAAATAAAACATGACTGAATTTTTTTCCCGTTCTTATTTGAATAGAGCAATCACACATAACTTGCGCACAATTTCTTTGACTGGTTCTAGGCCTCGCACTAATTACGGCAAACAGACTACAGATCACCAATTAACAGTTTTATGCAACACATATCCAACATTAACTGCTCGTGCCCAAGAGAGTGTCAACATTCATCAATTCAAAAAGAAAATGAGGCATCTTTTGAACACCCCCGTGTGAAATTTTATTATGCATACCTGCTGCATTTCATTGTTATTCCTACTGTATTGTGTGTATGTGTTTTTCTTTTGTACGCCACTTACTATTGCTCATTGTTGATAACCTCTTCAGTATTATTTTCTACCTGACCAGTGCTTGTGTAATTGCTTTTTTTAAATTCCTGTCTCACCGTGTTTGGTGTACCATTGTTCTTATATGTTACTCCGCACCATCTGCACCGACGTGTAATGCGGGTGTTAGGCCTCGTCAGGAGACATCCTGGTCTCCTTTAGTCTCTCCCCTCGGACACCATGTATTGTTGTCCGAAATAAATGGAAATAAATAAAGCCACGTGCATTGCCCGAACAGCCACCACAAAATGGAAGTCTAAGACCTTGTTACTGTACATTGAAGACAGGAAGTGTAATTACACAATGGGCTTATCACTCGATTTCTTCACAAGGATAAGTCTCTTTGTGCACAGAAATAACATGCTAATAATTGTTCAGAGCGCTCAAAGACAAGAAACGCTGAAAAATAAACCCAAGAACTGCGACAGACTGCTACACGTTAGCATAAGTGACGCGACTTCATGCTAAGGGCGCAGGGAAACTATATTTTCTTCACTTAGTGTCCTTGATTCGCTTGAGTCTCTGGGTATTAAGCGAACTTCCCGAACTTTCTTCGCTTCGTCGCATCAGCAGCAGGAGAGCAATTGAAGCGAGAAGACCCCTCAATGAAGCACGAACCAGCTGCCAAAATGCAAATAATGGCGCTGTTGTGCTGCTGAGTGCTCTTGTGCGCCCTAAGATGAAATGTACAAAAAAATGAGCGGGAGCACAGAGGTGTAAAAGAAGCATTGTTCAGGAGGCACAACATTTCCCGTTTCTCGGGAACCTGTCACGTGCACGCGAGCAAGGAAAGTGTGCACTTTTTCATTCCGCACGCGCATACTAAACGAAGAGGCAGCAATGCATGGCTCATACCGTGTGCTTGCTGAAAGTTCTGAGATCAAAGGAAAAACGTACGGGTGTTTCCAAAAAGGAAGGTAATAGGCGAGACCAAGGAGTCCTTCTATTCCGTGCTACCAAGCTCGGCGGCGATGTGCTACGGTCGACCTAGTTCCTTGCTACACGCTCCCGTTAAACCTAGTGAGCAGACCGCGCAATGTTTTAACTGAAATGGGTTTGCGGGTAGTAGCTGGTGCGTGCCGAGTCTTCTATTCACGGGCGCCAGCAAACCTAAGCGCCTTTATTGATGCGCTTTGAATCCTCTGGCGGCCCAGAATTTTTCGAACCTGCAATAACTGGAGCAGCGCTGATCGACGCTTCGCGTACGGTTCATCCTGATTCTATACTTTACTACTGTTCATATTTTTTTATACCATGCACAGTTAGAAAAATGGCGGTTCTCCAAAACGCCACAACGCCGAAAAAGGCAATGTGATTCGTCCGACATTGGTTTGATATTGGTTTGACATTGTTTCCCCATTCATTCGACGCTGGAAAGCTAATTCACCGAGTGTGGGTGTTTTGCCATTAATGAGTCGTGATAGACAACCCGCGCTTTCCGGGGCGGCGTTTGCATTGTTGCACCGCGCAACTGAATACTTCTGCCGGCAGCCTCTTTGGTGTAAACAAAATCCAGAGCTGAACCATGAAAGACACGCTCCCGACTGACAGCCGAAAGCACAGACTTTGCTAATACTGACTAATAAATAGCACGCTATGCGCGGCTTCGACCGAGCCCTGATGCTCGTGCCTCGAGATATGCTCAGGAAGCTAGAGTCGTGAAAGCGCTGCGCATTGAGGTCAAAGATGCTACTTCCGCTCACTAAGCTGAGTGTTGGGCGCTGCAACAGAAACGCAAACCTTCAGTTCATTTTAACGATGCAGCAGCATGTCAACGGAAGCAGCCCATATCGCGGCGCTTTCTCTCATTGGTGACAAGGTCCGTATACGATATCCGTCTTTGAATTTCCGTGTTCAAGGATTATATTTAGTCCTGTGCTTCGGTTTGCACTTTAATCTAGATTTAAGCACGTCTGTAGCAACCTGGAGAAAAATACCTGGGCTACCACTAATGTTAGGCGAAAAAATATTGCTGGGAGGCTACCGCCTACATTTTCTTAGCAGGTAGCACTGGTAATGAAGGCGAGGTGACACGATATGACAGAGAAGGAGGGAAATGGAGTTGAAGATTTAGAATCGTGGGGCGCGCCTAGTCGGTCAGAACAGTGGGATCAGGGTTGATACAAAAGCAACTAAATGCTAGTTGATCGTCGTCATTGTGGCTGTTGCCCTAAACCCAACTGCGTCCACTTCGGGTGAGAAACCTCTTTCATTGATATCCTAGTCAATCTTTTCCTGCTTCAGCCGAGCCCCACTGTCTGCGCGAAAGCTACGAATGCCATCTACCGAACTGGCACACTGCCCCTCCCTGCTAAGCTCACCTTCTAATGCATGGAATCGCCTTCGTTAGCGCTTCTCTGCATTACATGTCCACTTCGCCACGATTTTCATTTCTTCGTTTCCGCTCACCATTAGCCTGTGTTTGCTTCCTTATCACCTTTACCCACGTTGCCCCCATAACTTTCCTTCCCACAGCTGGCAGAGTTCGGAGCAGGGTACAGTGCTGCAAATGTTCACTTACCTGCTGTCGTTCGATCCATTAACGTATTTTTATGCTTTATGAAACGCTTTATTGTCATTAAAGCGAGTATCTGGTTAACTTAAACCAGCAATAAGGCGGTTTTGTTTAAAATAACAAACAAGAATACCAAGAATGCGGAAAAGAGATGTTCTTTTACGTGCATTGAACTGAAACATTGCTCGCTTGAGAGAGGCCGGAACCTTTTGGGGCTGCGGTATTCTGGCGAAGCTGGACTATGTTGCGTATAACTTTCTTCTAAGTCTTAGTATCCACGAATTTGCATACTTTTTTCAAATTTTTAGTACCTGTATAGCTCCCTAACTCCTTCATGGGAGTTTAAGAGGTTCAGAGGGCGCTTCAGTGGGACCCCTAATACGTAGGATCTGAGATATTGAAGAATGCAAACTGTAGAGGTCATGATTTGTAAGTAAGAAGCGTGAAAAGTCCCACTAAGACATTGTGATCTCCTATTGCCCAATAATATCTTAGCTGGAGTATTTTGGTCCGTGTGTTTGCATTTTTCAAAAGTCTCGCTACTTTAATTGTTGCTGAAATTCTCAACCACCGCCTTTTGACCTCACACTGTGGCACCAAAGAGCAGCGGTACCAGTGGTGAAGCGCAGCATGCAAATAACATGACGTGCTGCCGGAAGCGTGATGTGTCACGATAGATTAAAATACTCACAAAGGGAGATAGAATAAAATAATTGCCGTTTCAGTATAAACTGTGTGCTAGGCTGTCGAGTAATTTACGAAAGCTATAAGCATTATTTAACTTTTCAGGTGTCTCTTTTTTCTCCTGGCTAGAAGCATCAGCCGAAAAAATAGTCGCAATTTGCCCTCTTAGTTCAGGAACATCGCCAAACAGACGATTGTGGTATACTACATCTCAAGTCTCACGAAATTTATGTCAAACGTATACCTCCTTAATAATATCAGCACTGCAATTAGATGCCAGAACGCTCAAAAACCTTAAGCTGAGCTTACGCTGGTGATTCGAAGCGTCTAATATAAAGCAAGCGAAGCAATGCATCATTAATAAATGCTCCAACGCGAGCCGCCTGAGTGCGAGACAAAGGGATAGAGAAGAAAATAATAACAAGCGCTACTTTCGACAAGTGCAGTTTCCTTCATTCAAATAGAAGAAAAAAACAATAAAGAGCTACACCGAGTGACGAATAATTCCCACCGAAACTTCCAGTATCGCTCCTGATAGCTTACAAAAGCCCTTTTTAATGAACGTCGCTTATGACGGTTTTCGGAGGTCCACTGGAGGGAAATTTGTATTATGTTCTAAGCTGTTGCTACAAGATCGTGCCGCTCCCAAAATCATTTCCGGTCAGTAAGTAATTTTTTCTCTTTTTTCTAATAGTATAGCGCTATTATCTTCTTGAGAAACACTTTCCGACACTGAAACTTTGTGTAACAGCTCATTTTGATCTTTAATTCTTGTTTTAGCTTGTTCAATCTCCTTAAAATGTACTTGTACCTCCTATTTGGAGACATTGTAATACATCACAATTAAGCGCAACTATTTCTAATTTATTTATTGAACACCAAAATACAATGACGCGACTTCAAAGCGCTTCCGCGCTTTAAAGATGTCCCCCCCCCCCCCCTTCTCTCTCTGTCAGCCTTGTTTCTCTCATGTCATTACTCGTACGTAAGGTGAGCTGATGAGGGGCTATGCCGCCTCGCTATAAGCAGGCCCTATTCATTTTGGCGCCTGGATGGGTTCTTTTCGAAACAAAGCATGCAAATGCCTCTAGAGGACTTTATATTTGCACAAGCCTCTAGATTGCTATCTCAAACTACGCTTCCTCCACTTTGAAGAGTTATACATGCTTTTTTTACCTCATGGGTGTAATCTTTTTTCACAAAACAAACAAATATTTAATTAATTATGGCACACTTGTTTCAATGCTTCCCTGAGGTGCTTCAGAAGCGTTGTTTCTTTCATGTCAAAAATTCATTTCGAGCACTCTCATGTCATTTAGCTAACTCAGCTTCCAAATATGGCAGCGATCTGGAATACGATAACTGTTGCACGCTAGGCTCAGCGTTGAAAGGCACAATCCAGAAAAGCGAAGAAAAAAGAAGTGTCTCCTGAGCTTTGACAAACGAGCTTCGCTCTAGCACTGCGTGGCCAAATACATGCAGATATTCTGCCACAAACCCTCGCAATTTGCACATACAAAATATAAACGCACTCACCAGGCGGAACGGATGCTCTAGACCACAACATCCAAGTAGTCTTAACTGCCGTCAGGGCCGAAGTAGCGTCTCCCCCAAGGCCACCGTAGGAAGAACTTCGCAGCCCGAGATGAATATTCATACGTTTCGAGCTTGGACCATCTATCAGGAGCGAGGAGTACGAAGCACAGCCGAGAAGAACGCAACCCTGTTTAATTATTGCAGGCCAGCGCGAGTCAGAGAAGTTGGTTTCTGCGTTCATGTTGCTAGCAGAGACGGTAATAGTGTCTTCCCGGCAGCTTTAGCAGTTTTAAGAGCGTTCGGATGGTGCTGGACTTGGGAGCGTCGCTTGTTCTCATTAAGCCTACGTGTTATAAAATTTAAAATGCTGCAGTTTAATGCAACTAAAAAAAAAGCTGACCATATCACATAACACATACCTTGGCAAAACACGTTATGGGGCTAGTTGGTGAAGCATAGTTTCTCGAAGTTCTTTATAGCGCTACAAAAAACAAGGACTCAGGAAGAAGTACACAGGACAGCGCCCGTCTGGTGTACTTCTTCCTGTATCCTTGTTTTTTGTAGCGCTATAAAAAACTTCGAAAAACTATAACACATACCCCGTCGAAGTTGAGTGCTTGCGTTGGTGATGCCTTCAATGCGATTTGCAAGGTGCGGCGAAGGAATTCATTGAAGCAACCTTTGAAGATACTGCTACAACCGATATAAGATGAAATAATGTTTACTTTATGCGTGAACTATGATGTTTTTGGCATGAAAGAGGGCACTATACCTTTTACAAATTCCTTAACTCCATCATAATAATTGAAGAGTCAAGATACCTGACACCAGAAGCGCATTAAGAATAGAGACAATTTAGTTTAGGGTAAGAATTTACCTTTGGTGCCAATATTTAGCGCATTCTTTTTCTGTAAAGAAACAAAATTCAGGTTTGTCTGCGAATTCTGTGGGCGTAAATGGCTTTTAATCATTCCGAATATTATGAGAAGAAATAAATATAAGAATATTGTGCAGCAATCTCATTGAAAAAGAGCTTGACTTCTTCGCCGTTGCAGATATTTCTAGTATAAAAAAAGTGATTAAAGTGGCTATTTTGGTGCGGAAAGCTAATCAGCTCAATAATCTTTGTTTGGTATATGTGATCTCTAGCAGCAAAACTTTAAATGCTGATTTTTTTGGCTTGTTGCGACCATGGACTTCGCTTTTAATAGTAATGCCCGAATTCTCTCTTCTGTAATGTCAGCTTCCCTTTGAAACATGTAAACATGACTAAGCGTAGAGTGTACTGCATGTAAGCTTGCCGTGTTTTCAGTGTTATAGAGGACTAAGGTGTCCAAACTAAGAAAGGCGCCGAAAGTTCCACAGGGAGTCAACATTTCACTCGCCTTATCTACTTTCCTGAACCCGGTTCGAAACACTGCTTTCACCCAAGCGGATAAGTTGTTTCGCTTCCAGAAGTGATTCTTATTTAATAAGTATTGCTTTCACATTACAGGCCTGATCAGGCTGCAAAGGCATTGCAGACTGTCTCACCTAAGTTGCAATTTCTCAAGCTTATACCACACCCGTTAACGCTCTCGGGAAGAACGGTGTACTTGTCTTGTTGCCTTAAGGCAGAATGCACTGGTAGACTATTAATGTGGCTTACGAGAAAACATTATTCAGCATAGTGCCGCACACTACAGGGCTTATTTTCACCTTGGAGCTTAAAGCTTTCCTAGACTTCAGTATACAGACAAAGCTATTGGCGGACTTATTGTTAAGGTAGCTCAACGAATAAAAATTTTCCTTTTTCAATAAGAGAAATGTAAAGCCACGGCCTTAATATCATGGAGCAAGCTTCGGCGATCAAATTGATCTCACGTAAATAGCCAATTATAGCATAGCCTGGACCTAGTACGACCGGCAGGACTTTTGATATTCAAGCCTGCTTGGCGCTTATCTCGACCATAAACAAAGTTTTCAATTAGTACGCAAACTTCTGAAAATTTCGCACCGGAGAGAAACAGATTCTATGGTGGGAACCTCGGTAAGAATCGAGCGATGGAAGCAGCGGTAATTACTGCCTGTTAGGATATAGCGCAGCGCTTTGGGCACATTGTGTTCATTTATATGTTAATGTGCGGGTGCGCCATTAGCGCTGAAACACATTAGCATATCAACAAGCAAAGAAGCTTGCAGTCATGACTTTCAGGGTCGGACGAAACTTGCTGAAAGCGTGAGTTAAAGGTACTGGACTTTTTACATTTTGCGCATTTGCGTCTTTTACGCCTTCAGCACCACAACCCTGCCTTTCCAGTTTTCGCAGCCCTCTTCGTCCTCCGCCACTGTCACCGCGGAGTGCGCTACTCTTACAAAAGTGTTTTTTAGACAGTCTATAGATTGTCCGCAGATTTCTGTCTAGAAAGTCTATAGACTCTCTATAAACAAACCCGAGAGAACAGTCTATAGACAATCTAGATTTATGGCCATACACTTTTAGTAGACTTTTGTCTATAGACAGTCCATAGACTATGAATTGACAATAGGAAGACAATAGAGTGTATAAGAAGCCTATAGCCTGTCTATAGGCCTTTGTAAGAGTACTGTGTCGCAACGCTCTAAATGAGCCAGTTCGAACCGTTTGCGTATGGCTAACAAAATAATTCATAGTCGATTTCTGGGTTCTTGGGCATATCAGAGACAAAACTTTCGCTTATCTTCGGTCATGTGTAGTGGGTGCAAAATCTGCGAAAAAGAATCGGCGGATAGATTTGCGCGGAGCGGACAGTCACTCTGGATGCAGCTGTCAAACGCGTACATTCCTTTTTGTTTTATGACATGCGCAGCCAGTTGTTCACTTAAACGACGCGCTATTTACAAAAAATCTCCTTGCGCTGTTTTGAGCGTGCTGAAAAGTACGGAGTGCGCGGGGCAGAGATAGCTGTCTCTTCTTTTAAAGAAACTACATATAGGGCATATGTGTATAAGTTATCAGAAGGAGGCAGGGGTAACTGCAGGTCCTTAGCGTTTGCAGGCACGTTCCTGTGCTTTACGCTGTAGGCATTTGGTTAGCATCATGTCAAGAAGTCGTATTTCCACTTAGCCACACCTTTTTTTTCCAGACATGATATTTCCTATCACTATAGAAACGTAACTATCGCGAAAAGCTCTCAAGGCAGAAAATGAAACGGATACCTTCTGTACTTAAAATAAAACATGACTCCAGTGGGGAACTAATCTCTGGCCTTAATATTCCTGGAAACAGAAGACTGCTATGGAGAGAGCTACATGACAGAAAAGTGTTAAAGGAAGTATATAATTCTATATGCTACTGCTGGGTATATTATTCTGAGTTCGTTAGTACAACCACGTGCCAGCTGTCACAACTAGGCACCTTATTTAGTCATCCACGCGCGCTGCTATCACTTGTTCTTACTTTACCTTCTGCTTCAGAAACATTTGAAGATCCCGTGCGCACTGCACAGCGATAAGGGACGGGCCAGAAACGTGATAAAGAATGAGAAGCAGCGACCTTCGCTTAGTTATCATACCGACCACGGCCTTCCATTCGTACGAATATAAAAGTGTTCCCTCCGTTCCCCTTCCCACGTGTATACGGTAGCATACTGGACATCGCCTAGTTGACCTCCCTGCCTCTCCGCTCACCTTTCTCTCTCTAAATGTGTCCCGCTACCCTGCCACCTCCACGAAAGGCTCCTGGCAAGTGCCGTCTCGTTAGCGAAGCACCGAGGCGAGCTTCATTAGCAGCCGCAGCGTGGCGGAGCGTCTGTCAAGGCGCTTCTAGGAAGGAAAAAAAAAGTGGTGAATCGTACGTAGATGTCGTACATGGGAAGCGTGGCGATCGGTCGCCGTCAGTGCTGACGACTGTCTTGTTTGAA
Source organism: Amblyomma americanum (assembly GCA_030143305.2). Lineage (NCBI taxonomy): Eukaryota > Metazoa > Arthropoda > Arachnida > Ixodida > Ixodidae > Amblyomma > Amblyomma americanum. Next base: position 206,858 of record JARKHS020004450.1, read on the forward strand.
GGGAGTGAACGCCGCACTTTCACCCCTGCTTTCAGACCGTGTAAGGCTTAATGCCGACTTGGAAAGCTGACCTTAGGCTAACAGCCTGTGTCTCTTTTTTCTTTTTCTGAGTTCAGCAGAGAAACGTTAAGAAGTTGAATGTTCATTAACGCACCCATTGCTCACTATTTATGAAAACAAAGCTTCGCTTATGTTTGTAGAAGTTTCTCTAAATACGAGAGAAGATAAAAATATTGTTTCTCGTATTTATTGCGTTCTTTTTTGTGGTAAACATTTATATCTGCCACGCATCCCATATCACAACTAGTCACTAGCCTCACTGAACAGGGCCTCCTTCGAAAGAAGTTAAGAGCGGTGACTCTCGTGTTTGGAAGCAGTGTGAGTTCTAAAAACAAATCCTTTATGAAATCTCAATTTTAGCGCATGTCTCGAAACTGAAACATACTCACTGTCCCCCTCATCAAGGAAAGGAGTAGGAGGAGAAAGTGCATGTATGACTGGGGCCTTCAGTACAGGGCGCTAGCAGTGGTGGGCAGATGAGGATAGTGCTGCCAGAAGGAGATGGGCCCAGATGGGCTTTTGTCTTCGTTTTATGTAGCAGATATGCCTTATTCAGGTGTGTTTTTAATTTTTTTCTGATGATTCATAAGAGTGTACACAGTGGCCCAAAAGACGCGGGTTCGATCCCGGCCGCGGTGGTCGCTTTTCGATTGAGGCGAAATGCTATAGGCCCATACACTGGGTCCTATCAGGAGCACTCGACCGGAGCCCGGCGCCTTCCACTAAGGGTCCATCAAAGCTTGAATCGCTTTGGGGGCATTGAACCCTCTAATGCTATAAAAACTAAACACACAATGAATGGCAAGCTTGCCAACATGAGCCGACACCTTTTCAAACATGCCGCTCAGCTTTCTCCTGAGCGGCTTTTGACAAAGGCTCTGCTTATGGCGGTGTTGCAAGGAAGAAGTGCGTTCAGTGTCATCCGATATCTGCTCTTCTGGATGTAGCTGATCTGAATTTATGAGATGCTAATGTCGCTTCGCGTCTTTGTGTACCTAGTCTCACAAAGTTCTTCGGCTACTCGATGCGCCTGCGGCGCGAGAGCTCAAAGCCAACCTCAAGATATCTTGAAATCTGCTCTTTCGACATCATTTGCATACATCAAGGTGCGGCTGTCATACAGCGTTCAAGGCATGCAAATAGCGCGCACATGTTTTAAAAATTCTGAGGAAAGCGTGGCGGTATCCCGGACGCCGGATTTACTTTGTCGGCGAACGTCTTTCAAGGCCGACATCTCAAAGACAACGCAGAACTTGATCTCATACGCTGAGTGTGTGCTCACGCAGCTAGTGCAACGTAATAAGTCGAGAAGCAAGCCTCTGATCACCGATTAAGTAGGGGTTAATCTGTGAGTGAAATTAACACCGCTGATTTGATGGTTACGTGGCAAGCGTAAGAGCTGCACTAGCGCCGAATGATTGCGTCTGAAAGTAGGGTGCGTTAAATTGAGCTCAATTTGAAGCACACACACTGCTAGTGGAGAGTAAGTTCCCTTCGACTCCACCGGATACGCACTAATCTGCCCAACACCACTTCGACGTACTTATTATGTAAATAAGTCGACACTAGCCGCCATGCATAAAACTGGTCAGTTTCAGTGGCAACCTGTACAGATATATGCTTGACCAGCCAGATAAACCCGCACACAAGAACTACAAGTTTTGCACACTGTGCAACGGTCATAGAAGGCCTCACTGAGAAAGTAATCAGCCAGTATCGCCTGTGCAGCCTGTGAATGACACTTCATATCAATAGCTCCTTAAATGGTAGATAATGCGCTCTCTGTCCTTGATCTTGGCACCAACTGTGTACATGAAAAGAAACAACGGTTCCGCAGCGCGAAAAAGAAGAGACCACACAGAAGACAAGGACAGGCCGGGCGCTGAGTCCTGTCCGCCCGTCCTGTCCTTCTCTTTTGTGTGCTCGTTTCTTTAAGCACGGCGGAAGCCTTCCTTTATTCAGTATGCACCAACTAGGCCAGCAGTTGCTTTTACATGAAAAGAAGCCCCGAAGCAGAAGCAGAAAGAACAAACGCAGCATATTGAAATGATTTATTTGAAGGAACACTACAAATCATATTGCCAGGATGGTCATTAGTGTTGACATGCCGCCTGCCCTGCCCTGTTGCGTGATGCGGCGACAACACTGCTGGCTTATTGACTGTTGTAGATATCGTTAACGAACCGGCGGCAAGTCCTGCACGCGCACCCATCGCCACGGCCACGGTACTAGATAATACATCTGAATCTCATTCTTTCTAATGAGCATATTAGCTTGGCATTCCGAACGTGTAATTGTAGACCTGGGTTATAATCCTCAGCCTCAAAGTTCTATGTCCAATACGGTGTTTTAACGCACACACAGCTCTGCAGCAGTCTTTGAACATTTAAAAACAAAGCAGTTCTTTTTATCAATAATAGCTGTTAGCGTTTTTCTCAGAACCTGGCCGTCATATGGCGACATCGTTGAGTCGTAGCGTAGCTCGAGGTGCGCCAAATCATTTCGACGCACAGTCTCTCCCTTCGTCATCGTTGCGCTTCTGTTCTGGTGAAGAACATTCGTATGAGAAAAAAGGATACAGTGAGAGACATGGCTTCTCACTGTGTCCCGTCTCTCCCGCGCTGTACCATTTCTTTCTCTCACACCAACTAGTCCAAAGGGCCCCAAAGGCTTCTTTAGCGAAGAAAATTCGGACGTAAACACATTAGCTTGAGGCTGTCCTCTTCCGCCTGCTATTATTAACGGTGACAGAGCAGAATAAACCGCGATCTATACCTCTCTCAACAAAGCTCTCACCCCCCTCCCATGCAGCCTAGAGTCATTTTTTTATTATTCTACGCTACAGCCGTTGAATGCCGCTTTTGCGGTACATTATTACAAAGGTCGCACGAGCCTTAAGCCACGTCGGATTATTCTTGCGGTCATCTACTTCGTTTTGCTGAAACAAGAAAAGCCGCAGATGCCTGACTGGGTCCAAGGTCAGTGCAACCCCTCATCCGCGTCTCCTACCCACCGAGACAATGCCTGCTGTGGCCGAAATGCCAGCGGCATAATTCATGCCGTCAACTTTGGGAAACTAGCACGTCTGGCTTAGCGTGGTGCACGCGCCAGTTCTCGCAGTACGCCAAATTCAGAGGCGCCGTGGCATAAATCAAACTGGCGCTTCTTACGCTGTGGCACGCGCGAGAAACACCAGGGCCGATTGTGAAAGCAGCACGCATGCATGCAGGCTTCCTTCGCAAAACACGCAACCGCACGAGTGGATAGGGCGGGCCTCACATCCCTCACGCGCAACTGCGAGATTGCTTGCCGGCTGTGCCGTTGAACTTCGGGCCCTAAAACCGGGAAGGCAGCGTAACTGAGGCCAGACTTTCATAATATGGGAGCCGCGCTTGGAATGAGAAACCGCGTGGCTACTAAGCGGTCAGTTGGATATATGGACTGCTGCCTCCGAATAAAATGAGCCGCGCACGGACCTCTGTGGAATATGAGGCCTGTGGGGAAACGAGAAAGCCTGGCTTTGCGTAAAGTTGTCCGTGCTTGTGTTTCTGATAGTAAAGCCAGTCGGCCTCTACCCGTGAGCGAGAATGACTGTCTGTGAAGTCTGGCATGCCTCCGTATAGTGAAGTTATTTACGTGTACGCAGTAAGTAAAAAATCGCGGGGTTCTGGCAATACGCAACGTTCTGGGAAAACATATTGCGATGCCTGCGCTTTCTTCTTACCAATACTTTTTTACCAACCCCGTGTTTTGCGGGCGACATTTTTTCAGACATCATTCTGAAAGTTGTGCATATAAATCAGTGGTGGGAGTGGTCCATTGACGTTTAGCCGGGGTAATCTTAACATTGCATGGCGTTAAAATTCAGTTGCCTTTGGCAAGTTTTCTTTCCAGTCACTGCCATCATGTCTGCAAATTTGCAAAACAGCATTGGTGGCTAAGCGCTGCGTGTGTTCAAATCTGTGGCCGATTCAACCTCCGTGTACTGTTAGCCACTAGTATTTTTTGCGTGACTTTCCTTCTTTGCTCTTTTGACGCGTGTCGTTTTGTAGCCCCCCGTTCTAACGCTCACCTCCGCTCTTAAAAAATACATTTAACAGGCCGCTTAAGTCTCTTGCTACCTTTATCCGGCCTTTCAATTCCTTTCCAAGCTTATCTACTTTAACAGCTTCGTCCACGTCATCACTGATTTCGTCACCTCTTTTTTAGAAATATATACTACTTTCTTAATTCTTTACCCATCAAGTATAGGAAATGTGCGCTCCGCATGACCTCGTACATAGCAATGACCGAAATGAGTGGAATAGCTCAGAGATAAAGAAATTGCATAGTCAACAAAGGACGTCTTCGGACATCTTTAATACAGCAGTTATATTCGCGTACTGTTTCTTTCACCTTAACGTTGTTTTGTTTCACCACGGGGAGTCATATTCTTTGAGTAAGCAGCAAAAATTACTCTATACATTATATTTTTTTGGAACTAGAGTCATAGTTCTAAATGTCAATGCAGATCACGTTACCAGTACGTAATCACGTTATGGCCTTGTCACGCCTGCTTCAGGACCCTGCACCTCTCTCCTCATAGCTGCAGCGATGTGCACATCCACTTTTTTATGAAATGATACCCCGGCCCCCACATTACACGGCACACGATAATCTGCAAGGCTATCGGTTACGATTCCAAGAAAAGGACAAAAAAAAAAGGGATCCCAATCTTTCTCTTTCGTAAGGCAGCAAAGAACCAATCGCGAGCCAGGAACGGCTACTTAAGCGAACGAGGGCTCATCTCTGGAACGACCGACCGAGGCCGCCAGCACCGAGTTCTATTCAGTGGTTCGTGTGATCCTCTCAACTAGCAACTACCGAACGGGACCTTATTTCCCTGGCGTAACGCTGTCGAGCACACCGCTAGGTAACGAGAGAGGGTTCCTCCCTCTTAGACACACTATCTTTCAATTTATTTTCCTTTTCACTTATACGGACGTTTCCTGATCACATCTTCGCAGTTCAAAAGCTCTTCCCGCATCTCATTCCAGCTTGCCCCGCTAGATGGCAGCGGAGCAACGATACACGTGCATGCATGCAAAGGACGTCGAATGACGGCGTGGAGCGAACGCTTTGGAGTTTAACGGGGCTGTGACGCATGAAATGAAGAAATAAAATTTTGTTTCGCTAGTACCTCGGCATGAAGCACGTGCCTACAAGACAGTGGTCCTTCGAAGTTCCCTTCATCATAGACGAGAAAGGCGAAGGAGGATAAGGCACTATTTATCGGAATAATTACTAACTAAACTTTACTCTTCGATATGCTTTAAACGCAGATTTCATCGCTTCGAGATCCCAGAAGTGTGTAAAAGCAAATATAAAAAATGTGATAACAAAGCGGGGAGAGGGGAGAAATACCGTCGACGGCAGGCGAAGAAACACAGAATATGGCAGAGGCGCTTCGGGATGCTTAAGTGTCTTCAGTATTTTTTAAACCCAGATTTTATCACTTGCAGATCCCAAAAGCGCGTCAAAAACAAGCGAAAAAAATGTTAAACCAAAACGGGGAAGGGGGCATAATGCCGACGAGAAGAAGCACAAAATTCGGCAGAGAAACTTAAGACTCCTGACGCGTTGGAATGCGAAAGAATTACTCCCCCTGGGTGCGTTGTTTACAAGTAATGTTTGTAAGTGCACTAAAGTTCTCTTCGACGAATTTGTGTTTGCGTGTCGGATGTTTTCCACCACCACCACCGCACCAGACCGCAGACGTTTGGACCCTCTATCGGCACGCCGATTAGGTTTCTCCGAGTTAGCATGTCGTGGACGCAATACGTATACGATTGGTTGTTTGGGACGCCCACACACGCACGCGCGCGTATGACACCACCCAGAACACTGTACGGCGAACGGTTGCATCATAACTTTGATACAGAAGTCAGAAATCACGCAAATGAAGTTGCATATGTCGTCGGTGCAAATCTCTGTCGCAAGCTAGCAAACAACTTGGATAGCACATGTAAGCTATGCGCAACGAGAAATCGTATCATACTATCGGGAACTCTGTACGAAAAAGGGTTGCGTCACTGTTTCGGTACGAATGCCCGGAAAACTGCTTCCACATGAAGGTCGAACGACATGTATAGGATTGTCTGAAGTGACGGTGCTCGGCTTGCTGTGCGCGTCATACGGCCGCATAATGACGTCACCCTATTTTACTTGCCATCACTGGGATTTTCTGAACCACCTACGAGTACACACACGCACGCACACACGTCGCAGGCTTTCTTCGTAAAGGAGGCTAGTAATACTTTGGTATTAGAAAGATTTCAGCGAAGCTTGAAAAAATGTAACGAAAAATATTTTAAAACATTTTGAGTAAGCAGTCGAGATGTTAACGAAGTTTCTGCGTTGAGGCAGCAAGTCGTACACGTGAATTACTAACAAGCGTATAAAGACTACAGAGTGAATCCTCGGCTAGGGCTATATTTACACAATTTCGGCGTACCAGAGCCCTCATTACCACGACAAACGCAGTGGCGGTGCTCGACCTGGTTTTGAACGAGATTCTGAGCGGACCTGTCTTCTGTGATAATTTGTCTCTATGGTGTTTGCATTTTGTGCCCCCATCAAATGCGTGGCCGACACACTGAAGTGAAAGCAGAAGGCTCCTAAATAAGTACAATGCTCGAAGGTTATGAGATTAAATACAACAAAAGCTCACTTTCACACCTCCGGATCGTTATAAATGAGAACACAAAATTCGTTTACTTAATATGAATTACCACAAGTTTAATGCCATGAATATCACATACTCTGAATGAAGCATTCTTCACAGTGCTCAATATTTCGCGAATTCGACAAGAATCGCAATTTAAGATGATTTTGCGCGCACCAAATTTCGCAAAGCATTTAAGGCTTTACGTATTGAGGCAGCTGAAGTCCATTTTTTTCATTTACAATGATATGATGTAAAAACTGGGGACGACTAACTTTATGCCTGCGCTCTAGTGTACTGATTTTATTCGTAAGCATTAGTGAAGACAAGGAATGCTCTCTTTTATATTTTCCAAAGATAGCTCTGATGGCCTTCCTTTGGACACGCTCTAATTTCATTACATCTTTTTCAGTATGAGGATCCTACAGAAATGCCGCGTATTACAATTTTGATCGGACAAGTGCGTTGTACGCTAAAGTTTTTGTATTGACTGGTGCATTTTTAAGTTCCCTTCTCAAGAACCACAACTTGCGCAGCGCTGCTGAACACGTAAGACAAATATGGTTTGATCAAGAGAATTTATTTTTTGAATGCGACGCCCGAATACTTGTATTTTTCAACCTCAGATATTATTGTGTCGTTAAGAAAATGCGCAGACTCTTTTTTACGTGTGACTCAAAGCAAAACATTTTGTGCACATTGATTTACATGCCCCAAAGTTCACACCAATCGCGAGTAACAATCACTTATTTTTGTAGAAATTCGTGATCAGTTTGGGAAACTGTTTTCTAAAAAATGAGAATCATCCGCAAGTCGATTAACATGGGTATCATCAGTAATTTCGTATAATATTTCATTATTATAGATCAAAAATAAAAGTCGTTCTAATACACTGACTTACGGTACACATGAAGTTACGTGACAGATATTGGAAGAACATTTGTTAATATCTGCAAAATGTTATGACGGAGATAGGGGGAAGGAAGAACTGAAAAAAAGGAGGAAATGCGCACCATTCAGAACGCTAAGGACAGAATATTGTTGGTTTTTTATGAGTGCTTTCAGAGCAGCGACCAGTAGACATTTTACTCAAGTTATGCTAGAAAAAAATGCTTATTATAGTAAAGACGAATGACATGTTCAGTCTGCTTTTTATTCATAGAGTTGCTCAAGGACGAAACCTATATCGTTGCTTGGTATAGCACTCGCTGTCTTTTGATATTAAAAAGAAACGAAACGACATGCGCACAGCCTGGCGAACTCTATTGATGATTTCTTTAGCTCGTGGATACTCATGTTTTTCGCTACGCGAGGTAAGTGCAAACCCTGAATGTTATTCAGTACCGTATAAAAAGAGCAAGAAGTGAATCTTTGAGCGTTCGCAAAAGGCGCAAGGTCTCAGGGCAAAATCTTCAGGCCCGCATGTTTCCCATCTCTTAAAAAATCCGGGAAAACTAAAAATATTCAACAATTCTTGAAACATTTTCTTATCCCATAAAGATAAGGAATGTAGGCTCTGCACCGAGAAGCTCTTTGCTACCGAGGGAGCTTCGCTCCCAGTGGAATCAACCGTGATGCTGAATTGTTACGTTGAAAACGAAAGAAAACTAAAGGATGCCTAGGGAAAACATTGATCTTAATGGGAAATTTTTCCACTGACATTTTAATTTGCTACTATGCTGGTGGCTCTGGTTCCTGTCCGACTGGCATTTTTCGTCAGTGTAAAAGCGAAGAAAATGGTCCCATGCGGTGTCAAGACGGTAACACGGAGCGCTTGAAGAAATGTCTGTCAAGCACGTGTGACAGCAGCTGCTTTTCAGTGCATACATTGGTACAAAATGGGATGTATGCTTTCCAGCCTGTCATGCCCATCTATGTTCGAGGTATCCAAGTTGCATGACAATTTATTCAGTCGGACATTTCTGTTAGCTTTCTTAAAATCCGTTGAAAGAAGGCAACCATAAGTTAAAAAATAAAACGCAGTAAAAAAGTCAAAGATCAAAACCAAGAATCCCCCCTCCGCAGTTACACAAGCCCTCTCTGTTCAAAAATAAAGCGTTTCCAGAACTTCGCCTTCGTACTACAAATATTCCCATATCTCGAAACATCTTTTTCTACTTTACTTGCGAAAATGTACCTTCTCTTCCTAATGTTTTGGTCACGGCCAAAGTGCTTTGTGTGCGCTGGCTCTTGAGATAATGCAAAAAACATGGGCTAAATTTTGGTTCTCTTCAAAGTGAAAGACATTCGAGATATTGCTTTTGAAGATGAGATGAAAATGCGATTGTAAAGACCTGAAATTTTGTACTGAGTTCTGACTAAATTTCACATTTCGTTAGCTTTGATTACTCTACCAAAATCACTGCGTTGCGAATCTGGTTATGCCGAAGTTACATGAATTTGGTATGCTGAGTATAAAGCGACAGATAAGAGAACTCATGTTTTTGATTGAGCGATAGAATCAAGATAGTAATGTGCACGTTTGTGTGTATTTTGAGTGAGAAGAGAGACGAGAAGAATTTTTTGTTCGCGTTATGCTTTCGCAATATTTTTTTAGAGGAGCGATATTCACCGATAATAATTTTACATTGTGCTGTTGTAAGGCCCCTAAAAGTTCATATTCCTGCTAAGAAAAGGCATTACATAACTTGGCGCCGACATAATTCAGTGATGGCGTTTATCGAGCCTGCCATGGCCAGTCAAGCTCGGAGAAGTGATAAGATTGACAGTACGCGATTCAACTTCGAAAGCGGTGTCATTGCTGGTACCAGGCTTGTCTGTTTGAGAACCATTTCAAGCCCTTGGGCCGGCAGTGAAAAAAGCACACCTAATTTCCGACGCTCCTTTGTTCGCTTCGTGCAAAAGAGCGCTTGCAAAGCTCTGCAAGTGTTGTGCTAGCGACAGCGCTAGCACGGAACGGTTGCGTCATGACAGGGCGGCTGCAGGCAACTCGGCACTCACTACATGCCCACTGAGTATATTTCGTGCCAGAGGCGCCGTACTTGTTCAAATTTCTTGCTCTTTCTCGGAATCGTGAAGCATGAAAGAGAGATAGAGAGAAAAAAATGTGGCACTTCGGTAACCGTCAATTAAGCGCTCAGTATACCCTGCGCCTGGCTGACGTGGGACAGCTGGCCTTCAAGGTGCGCCGACGACAGCCAGGCACTCCAGAAAAGATGTGAACGGAAAGGGAATGAAAGCAGTGGAAAGGGCAAGAATACAGGAGAAGGTGCAGCGAGACATCCATTGAATCAACGTTTTTATACTGAGATTTTCGCCGGAGGTAAAACCACGACCGGCTGTGATGGCCATGGATCTCGCCGCGGCCGAGCTTGACGCCAGCGAATGAACTGCGAACATTGCAACACCAAAAGGGGGTTTCTTCATCTCAAACAATGTCTTGGGAAAAGTTTTACATTTGGGCAATTTCTATTTCAGAAAATGAAAAAAATATCGCTTCACATCGCGATCGCGTACAACGTGTCGCTTGATCACGCCCTGTGAAAGCCAGGGACCGCAAATATGCGCCCGTTTCCACACCGCCCTATGATTTCTACCCTCAGGTAACTTGAGAATGCGTCCACGGAAAGTTGTGCTGTCCCCAAATGTAGAAGAATGATTTTCGAACAACAAGGTAATTTTTATTGTGGTTTCTCAGAACTAAGCAGATTCACTGGAAGAAGTTAGGCTAAAAGTACATATTCCTTGCAATCGACACAAATTGCATCCGAGACATTCACACTGATTTTGGCAAGAGCTAAGATCAGATACTTTAATTGAATTAGTTACAGGTATCACTATCGGTGAATCAATTAGTACGCGGTAATTTTTTCAGATGTGTTTAAATCTGTATACCCCTGAAAGAGAAAAAATAACGGCACATACTAGCGCCTTTTTTAAAGCAGTTCTTGTCGCTGTAATGTAATCAGGCTTCTTCCTGACGCCCTCCCTAATGAGTGGTATTGAAAAAAAAAGTTTTCTCATTAATTCAGTGATGTAACGTTTGTATGTATCCGATTTATCCATGCATTTAAAATTAATCTTATTTCCTCACACCGTTATCGATTACGGTTTCAAATACAAATGATAAACATGCGATGTTGCCAGTAATTTGCAATGTGTAAGATCACTTGTAACTGCAACGGTTAATCCTTTCAGAGAGTGACAAAGAAACAACATGGATTTCTTCTATGTCATGTTTTCATGCCATTAGAAATGCCGGAACAAAAATAGCACTGCGTAGCTAATAAGACCCAGACGTGCATCACTGGGTTAAAGTACATAGCTTTGTTGTCTGCAGCGACAACGGACAGCCAGTTTTCTTTTAGCAGTCATTTCTGAGCTCACATTGCAGTGAAAAAGGCGCATGCCTGAATGCAGCACTGCTAACTGGCGTAGGCCGATCTGCTGATGTGGAATTAACGTTGACTTCTTCAGAAACAAGCTGTAATATAGTTTGGGAAATTGCGAACAATTCCAAAAGTGTTCCTGTGACTTCTAAACAGCGTGGTTGCTTAGTAATGTGCTTAGTAATAATAGCATGGTACGCATAGTTGTCCCTTCTGTTACCCATTTCAGTGATGATGATCATGGATTTTTACGGCGCAAGGGCATCTGTGGTCAAAGAGCGCCATGGCACAAGGTATTTTCTTCTCGTCAAGGTGTGGTCTTTGACCCATTTCCCAACCATTTCGCCCTAAATGAGCCGAGCACCAGAACAGGGGAAAGCTTGTACCCATTGCATCACCGGCGGCACTGGGGTTCGAACCCCGCACCTCCCGAATGCGAGACGGACGCTCAATAAACTAGGCCACCGCACCAGTCTCATATCCATTTCAGTAGCGCAAACTGGGCGTTCTATGTGCGATTATGCGATTCCAGCAAAGTTCTCACCCACTTTCTGAGTAATGCTAGAAAGGGACTGATTGCTCTTGCGTACTCATCCTTTTACTGCGAGCTTCACGAGAAAAAATCCACCCACATATCTCTAAGCTCGCCCCGCATTCATTTGATTAAAGAAAGCGGCCAGCACTGAAAAGTCCAGCAGTACCGGAAAGAGAGTCGTCCTCATGTGCGCATATAATGAATAGACGTCCGAATTAGGACTGACGTGCTCGAAATTACACTTAAGTAGTACCGTGGTGGGATATAACTTTGCTTCAGGCTTGAAATGAGCAGCGTTCTGAAATATTAAATTTTATGTCTGGGTGTTATCTTTTGTATAATAGTGCTCACAGTTTGTGGATGGAAATGCGCTATATTTATTTATTTATTTATTTATTGGTCTTTCATTACATATAATATACATATATAGGTTAATAATATAATATAACCTCGCTTCCCTTAATTGGCGCCAAGGAAAAGAAGAAAAAACGAAATGTTCTACTTTTTTTTAAGGTCTGTGGCTAGAGATGACGAGATCACAGAAGCAAGACTATAGGTTTCAAGGATTTAACAGGTAGTGCGCATTGCAGATGATAGCATTCGAAGACTGCAAAGCAGGGAACGAAAAATTAAACGGCTCTGAACTGCTCAAAGCTGACTGTCAATTCTAGCCGGAATTCCGTTCTTCCCGCTCTTTTTATTCGCCGCCAAGCGGAATTCGCAGATGCCACTTTTGGCATTAAGACATCGTCCAGCCTTACGTGTTCTCGCAGGCCTGCGTGATATCTGGCCGGAAGTCGACATAGTTGCTGCGCGCCTGAGTTTAGACGAGTTACCAGTCGCATTCCGATTCTTTAACTTTCGAATATACTCCCATTACATTATGTTGGAGAGTTATAAATAAAAACTGTCACACAGGCTTCCAAACACAGCCACCTGCCAGAGCAGTAGCACATCACATGACCGCTTCGCCATTGCGCCAGTAGCGGCACCGGGATTCACCGCGATCTATCAATGTGACAGATTTTGAGTCGTTGAGTGGTAGGAATTAGAATAGAGCGATAATTGTAATAGGTTGGGAAGTGAAAAAGAATGGACTCTGAATTGCGATAGAATAAGAATTAAAACATACTTTTGTGTGAAAGAAGAATGCTGTCGCATTTCCTCTGCGTCAGCCAACTGTTCAACTGTGAACGCGGACCACGTTGTCTTCTGAAAAATGCTCCATTAGAAGTTTTCCCATTGGACACCGCGTATGGTGGAAGCCTCCTGCCATCAGCGGTGATGCAGAGCATGACCATACATTTTTGTCGTTCCGCGACTGTCGTGCGCGCAGATACACGTTTGGCACCCCTGAATTCCAGTGTGGAACACTGGCACGTCGAACCAGACAGAGGTTTGATCCGCATTTGCAGTCTGTGACAGATCGTACCCGTGTTCCCCCCCCCCCCCCCGCGCATTGATAAAATAAGTGCAGTTCAACAGCTTCTTCTCATCATCATCATCGTCGTCGTCATCATCATCATCATCATCATCATCATCATCATCATCATCATCATCATCATCATCATCAGCCTTACTACGCCCACCGTAGGGCAAAGGCGTCTCCCATGTCTCTTCAATTAACTCTGTGCTTGCCAGCTGTGCCCACCCTATCCCCGCAAACTTCTTAATCCATCCACCCACCTAAATGTCTGCCGCCCCCTGCTGCACTTGCCTTCTCTTGGAATCCACTCCGTTACCCTTAAGGACCAGCGATTATATGACCTTTGCATTATATGACCTGCCCAAGCCTATTTCTTCCTCTTGATTTCAGCTAGAACGTAATTAACCCGCGTTTGTTCCCTCACACACTCTGACCGCTTCCGGTCTCTTAACGTTACACCTATAATTTTTCTTTCCATATCTCGCTACGTTGTCCTTAACTTGAGCTGAACCCTTTCCATTAGCCTCCATGTTTCTGCCTCGTAGGTGAGTACTGGTAAGGTACAGCTGTTGTATACTTTTCTCTTGGGGGTTATTGGTAAACTGCCACTCATGATCTGAGAGAACCTCATCACCGGGAATTCGGTACAGCGCCCAGAGGTGCCGATAAGCCTAGCGGCCTATTACGTTCTCTTATGTAGCCCCTCGGTGATCCCCTTTCTTTTTCACATCACGGATGATGTCAACGAGTTACTTTTTAATGTTGGAAGTCCCGCGCCATGACGTGGAAGCCCAGAGAACTGGAAGCGCTTGTCTCGAATGTCCCGAATTTTTCAGGGAGGTGTGAATAATGATTGTTGCGCAGAGTTTGACTAGTATTTCTTGTATACGGATTTGTGTGTTGATCAAACACACAGTCGTATTCATGGCACTGACTGCAATATAGCTTTATGATTGGCCGCTATTAGCGGCTTGGTTGCATCACCAGAGACTCAGTGTAGTTCGGCTAAGATTAGTGCAGATGCTGCGGGAACGGAGTCAGTTGACTCCCCACTGACAGTCTGTGAACTTAAAAACCAGGTGAAAGTAAAGAAACTTACCTGACACCGAATTGGTTCCTTTCGAATGCAGATATTGTGCTACCACATAAACAGGAACACATCAATGTTTTTTTCAGGCTGCAGATTAAATGGCTCGTAATAGGTGACTGGAGGCTTGACGTTCAATCAGCTGCGTGCGATCAACTTCAGGATTGGAGGGCAAGTTTCGCGTAGTCTGTGAGATGTTGGCTTTTAAAGATTCTTCAAGGACGGAGTAAAGGTGGCGTGCGCGGTGGTCCCATTCTTTCTCTGGATATATAAAACGCGGGGACTATTTGCATGCCTCTAACACAAGCAGTATGAAATGCCGCGTCTTGATTTATGCAAATGCTGTCGAAACACTAAATTTCAAGATGCCTTCAGGTTGGCTTTGAGCTTTCGCGCACCAGGCGCATCGAGTAGCAGTAGACATATATGTGGGACTATGTTCACAAGAACACGAAGCGAAATCACCGTCTCATAAATACAGATCAGCCACATTTTGTAGGGAGGACGTTGAGTTACCAAGATGTATAGCTTACCTTGCTCGCAAGCCCGCCAGAGAAAGCACATGTGTCGACAGGCGCTCACTTTTATTTCTTCTACGTTTCTAAGATGTCGGCTCGCTTTAATAAGCATGTCACCGTGCTCATAAATATATAAATAGAGATGAAAAAAAGAAAAGATACACCAGAATGAAAAAGTACTTTCGAAGAAGCTCCCAAAAATTTTTCAACAGTCACAGTGTCTGTACTTGTGTTTTTCACTTGCTTTCAGACACACATCCTAGACTGCACTTTCAGGCTTGTGCCTTGCACGGTATGACAAAGAGTTCTGCGAACTGTAATGGTGTGTGTGGTGGTTACTGATTACACACATAAATGCGCAACTATATTTAGCTGGATCATCATATAACTAAACCAACGCTTGCAGAATACGAATAGTATTTACTCTTCGTATTGTTTGTAAATGGCAAGAAAGTATCTCCAGGCCGATTCATAGCACTCACATTTACGCTGTTGCTGGGCACCTGGCTTTTTCATTTGTAGCAGGGCAATTTGAATATGCCATGTGGCAGGGTACATTTAATCAACAAAGAAAGTTCAAGAAGTACATTATTTAAATAGGAACATACCTTGTGCAAACATGATTAACATCAATCACTCCTTTCAACTTATATTTTGTGAGTCAGAAAACTGCGCCAGTTTAGATATCGGATACCTGGAAGACATAATTATCTACGAGGACAATAAACAAAGTATAAATACCAGAAACAAAATATATTGAGCGTCTATCGTATTTACTGAACCTTCGACAATGATCAGCTAAACCTTGTTTATATAAACACCGAACAAAAGCCACATTAATGAACGGTCATCTTTCTAACACTACTCTTCGCTAAAGTCCATGCTTCTTCAACAAAAGATAAAAATTAAGAACATTGTTAGTTAAAAATGAGCTGTCGAGGTCGCAGTTAAACCTAACAGCGTCTCAACGAGGCGGTAAAGTGCTACGCTGGCTCCGTTCAAATACCAACGTCGTCAACGCTGTCAGCGAGGGATCACCACGCTACCCCTTAAGTGCTCCGGAAACATTTTTTTTTCGGTCCAAGACGGCAGCTTGACGAACGCTTCACCGTGCTTCGGCGGATAATGAAGCTTGCCTTGCTGCTTGTCAAAAAGGGACGGCAGGAAGCGGCCCGAGGATCGGCTCCTTTCTGGTGCCGCCGAGAACTTGGCCTCACGAGGAGGTTTTAGGGCAGCGGAGCACTTTCGGCAGCCCTACGAAGAAAAAGACGTGGTCGATGGGCGATCCTAAGCGAAAACCCTATGCTTCTCACCCTCGATATTTTTTCGCTATACTCCTTCATCCCTTCCTTTGCGGCGCGGTTGAGGTGTCCGCCGATATGTGAGCCAGATACTGCGCCGTTTCCTTTTTCCAAAAATCAATTTTACACAATAAGAAATGTGTCCAGGTTGTGCGCGTGATTAGTTCATGTTGGAGGAAATCAAACGCGCACAGCACTGTGTTGCCTACAATTGGAGTGGGGCGCCCAGTTATTAATCGTTCAAGGTAGAACTCGCGGAGCGTTCGGTCACTGCCGTCAGGTAGTTACACGCATTGACCGAACGCTCCGCGAGTTCTACCTTGAACGATTAATAACTGGACGCCCCACTCCAGTTGTAGCCAACACAGTGCTGTGCGTGTGTGTTTTAATTCCTCCAACATGAACTAATCACGCCCACAACCTGGACACATTTCTTATTGTGTAAATAGTTTGTATACATTACTTCTCCCCTTATCCTCTCTTCCTGTCCCCTCACCTCTTTCATTTCATTTCTCCATTCTGCCTGCTATCCTTTATTTCCGCTGCACCAGCTCAGGTGCTTCAGTATCGATGGCAGATGCCGGGGCTAGCAAAAATCTTGTCCTTCCTTTTTGTTATTATTTTAACAAAAACCACTACCACCACCACCGCTTATTCTGGTTCAGTGCGCACAGCGTCCTAAAATGTTTGCACCGAAGGATGTATACCGTGAGAGCAAAGTGAGGTTTCGCGGGAGGATGACTAAACGTGGAGCCTGGCGCGACAGCTAGAGCGTGAATGCGATCGTGAATCAGATTAGGAAACCGAGCTGCAGTATTTAGATTTGTTTGTCTGCTATCTTTAGAAATTTTGTGCCTGGTAACTCCCTCTAAAGCAGTTTTTCCTGTCGAGGAATTTAAGGCCACGCAAATGATATGATTATTGTGGGCGCTTTATGATTACCTAGAAAAGATGGCTGTTGCATATTCCAGGGTTAGCACTTTTCGCAATAGGTCGGATGGATCAGTTTGTATAGAGGTACAAAATCTTATATCTCCAAAAAAATGCATGGCTAAATTAAAATTTGGCTTCTTGATTTTATAGTACCCAGTATGCAAAATGCGTAAACTACACAGAAACTAGCCCGCGGGTGATTAGCCCCTGCAATTCATTCTACTCCATAATGCTTACACAGAATATTCGCTTCTCTTAGTTTCGTAGACGCTTCTTCAACACTGGGCGGATTAAGACCGCCCGAGTGGCTAGTGTGAACATTTCTTAGGCCAAAGAAGCGAACTCATGTTTTTAATGCATTAAGTGGATATGCTGCATGGCAGAACTTTCACTTTCAGTTGACCACACAGTGCTGAAGTTAACCACAAGTCTGTAAAAGCTTTTAAGAGAATTTTATTTTTCCCAAAATATCTACAGTGCTAAGATCTCTTTACACAAGTGGTCTGGTTTCCAAGGGCATCACAATGAGCCATCATTGTACAGGTATCACATATATGCAAATGACATTTCAGTGAACAATTCGTAGTTTGCTACACGAGCTGGCTTAAAGCAGCTTCATTATGCGCTTAAGTGGAATACAAGGAAAGAAAAAACGAGCAACACTCGCCAAACTTCCTAATACGGAAGTATGGGCGTGGACACACCTCTATCGCTAACAACAATGATCTTCGTTGACCAGCGGAGGAGGAAGGCCTCCTCACCCAACACGACGAGTTCTTCATTCAAGTGTTTCAGCATCAAAGTTCTAAGGCGGTACACTTAAGGGAACATTTCGTTCTGCGGGCGTCCCCGCAAGATAGCAAGTCCCCTCCTTTTCAAGAGTACATAAGCACCCACACACATTATTATTTCAACAAAGAAATCGCGACTGCGACTCTGCCACCGCATGCGCACCTGGAACATGCGCGCTACCAAGCGCCAGAAATTGCGCGCAAGTCTGTAAATGCTGATGAAGCACTGTAACTTTGTCCGATTCTGTCTTTCACTGGTGCGTTTACATTGTATCGGCTAGAACTTGCTCCACACCAATGGCATATGTTCCGAAATTTCAAAATTAGCTGAAACCGCTTTAATTTTTCTTTTATACACTGACTAAGAGAGTCCTGTTTTCTGTTGAAATCACCCAAAGTCACACACAACTGTGAAAGCGTGCCGTAGGCTGGTATACACGTGGTAACCACATCAATCTTCTGCTTGACAGATGTTCTCGGGGCCACGTAGACTCCTTGGATGATAATGCCGCTTTCCAGAAGCCGAACATAGCAGACTTCACCATTATTCACCGAAATCGAAGGGATATATCTGACAGCGGTGATACCTTGTTTCACGTACACAAAGACTCCAGCGTTCTTAGTTCAAGCCGATTGCCAGGCGACAACCTCAGGATCGGAAGAGTTAATCATCTCTTGTCTATACCGCTGTTTTGCAGCGGCTGGACCCTCCTTCTCTACATGCATGTCAAACGTTGCGATACAGACGCCCGCTACATCTCCGCCTTTTATATGCAATCCTGCGCATGCGACGCGGGGTTCGGGTGATAGAGCGGCGTGAGGCGAGGCGGCGACGAAGAACGCGGCGCTGCTGTAGGGTCTCTCTGGTTGCCGTGGTATCGGCGCATGCGCACAACTGCTCATCCGCGTGACGTCACGCTCGGCTTTGACGGTGGAGTGGGTGCGCGGCCGCGGCGACAGCGAAGCGCGCACCGCACTTTGCTCCTCTTCGGTTGCCATGGTAACGGCGCATGCGCACAACTGGGCTCTACCATGTACCGCGAAATGCTCGACTGGTATCCCGGTGTATCCCAGCGTAGCTCCCGCTACAAAAGTAAATGACCTTAAGCTAAGCAGACGGGCGACTATGCGCATAAAGCGCACGTGCACGTGGGCGTTAAAACGTCATCGGTGGGAGCGATGGAATGATTGTGGAGTGAATATCCGAAAATCAAGTGCTCAAAAGCGAGGCCGCTGCTACCTCGTGGATATTTCCAGCTTCACTGCTCTCCTCCCCCTGTTTTTCGATACGATACGGGATAATCAAATGCGCTCGTTGTATTCGATGATGATCGAGCGAGCTTTTCTGCACTTTTGTAGCGAGAGCTACACTGGGCTACCAGTGGAGCATTTCGCGGTGGCTGGGAGAGGCCAATTGTGCGCATGCGCCGTTACCACGGCAACCGGTTTGGAGCAACAGGAGCGGCGTGCGGTTCGCCGCGGCCGGGCGCTCGCTCTATCGTAGGAATTAAGCCCGCCGCTCGCTTCGTCGCCACCTCGCCGCACGCCGCTCTATCACCCGAACCGCGCGTCGCATGCGCAGCATTGCGTATAAAAGTCGTGAGATGTAATGGGTAGCTGTATCACAACGCTTGACATGGATGCACACAAGGAGAGCCCAGCCGGTGCTAAATGGCAGTATAGACAAGAGAAGATTAACTCTTCTGATCCTGAGGTTGTCGCCTGGCACTTCGCTACTCAACAAAGAGAGAATGAGCGTAAGAAGGCGAGGAGAGCAGCGGAGACGCCCGAACAGAGAGGAACGGCTTGCCAAACGGAGGTGCCAGACTGCCGAGCGTAACAGACGGAGCATAGCCGCCGAGATGGAGCCCAATGTCTCTCATTGCTAAACATACAGTGACCACAACAAGCTCAGCCAGGGAAACGTACTTACCTCTCGCTACGTATATCCTGGCATAGCCGAACTAAGCCACTGCCAATTTTGTAGCGGGAGCTTCACTAGTCTACCAGTCGAACATTTCGCGGTACATGCGAGAGGAAAGTTGTGCGCATGCGCCGTTACCATGGCAACCGGAGACGCCAGACTGCCGAGCGTAATAGACGCCGCATAGGCGCCGAGATGGAGCCTATGGAAGGCGTCAGTCAACGGGAACCAACCGAAGAGGATGTGAAGGCCCGTCGTGTGACTGATCACACCATTCGAGTTTCCGAAAGTGCATCTGTGACCCGGACATTTGAAGCAGACTTTGTGAACAATCCGTTTGGACACATTTGTAGTGTGTGCGACAGACTGTGGCACCAAAAGGACTTGACACCAGTGAGTAATCCAATGTATGACACTTTGCGTTTGGCATTACCGGAACAACAAGCTCAGCCAGGAAACGTACCTCCCGCTACGTATATCCTGGCATAGCGGAGCTAAGCAACTGCCAATTTTTTGCGCAGTTATTCGTTGTTCAGGTGTCCGCCGAGATGTGAGACAGATACTGCGCCATTTTCATTCCCCATAAACCAATTTCCAAATTTTCCATTTTTTTTCACCAGATCACTCGAGGAAAGAGCGTCCCGCCGCGGGGCTCAGTGGTTAGGGCGCTCGGCTACTGATCCGGAGTTTCCGGGTTCGAACCCGACCGCGGCGGCTGCGTTTCGATGGAGGCGAAACGCTAAGGCGCCTGTGTGCTGTGCGATGTCAGCGCACGTTAAAGATCGCCAGGCTGGTCGAAATTATTCCGGCGCCCTCCTCCGCTATGGCACCTTTTCTTCCTGTCTTCTTTCACTCCCTCCTTTATCCCTTCCCTTACGGCGCTGTTCAGGTGTCCGCTGATATATGAGACAGATACTGCGCTATTTCCTCTCCCGAGAAACCAATTTAGAAAGAGCGTCATTGGCTCATTCATCTAGGCGCGCTAAGTAAGATGTGTGCATGTAATTCACACATCTAAAAGCATAAAAAATCGCGAGCCATAAAGCTAGCCAAATTAAAGCGAAAGTGTAAATACAGCAAATCGAAAACACTAAACAATAGGGAGCCATCCCAAGTAAAGAAAAATGCATTGACATAACTTTAAGGCAATTGGATGTGGTAAAAGAGAACACCATCGCCCTCAGGTCATCGTATCAAGCTGTCTCTGCGTCTGTCAATTTTAGTCTCTTTTTTGAAGCATGAGTTATGCTTCAAAATAGATGTGTTATGCCCTAATATAGTCGCTGCTTACGTCATTGCACACATCACTCTAGTCACCGATCTGCTAAAATGAGTGAAACCTGCACGCACGTGCGTAAGACATGACCGGCTGTACGAAAGGCTTCAGGAGAAACCGCACGAGCTATGCACGCTGCTAACAAAATATTGTCACGTGTTTTGTGTCGACGATGAAGCGGAGGAGAATTATTGCGTAGAGGTAGAAGTAGCTGGTCGTCCTGGCCGTGTTAAGTATCAGCAATGCGCCCTTGCCAATACCCGGCCGTGGGTATGTGCCATTAATCCTGCGGACACATCATCATCATCATCATCATCATCATCATCATCAGCTCTTCGTCCCCGTCACCGAACGTTGTAGACAGACGCCCCAGTACGCGCTCAGTGCGTGCTGAGTACGTAACAATATGATCATGAGATGAACACCTTTAAGGAAAGATTGAGCAGGTACGAAATTACTGATTTTCCACACAATAGTTCGCTTACTTTACATGTTCCAAAGCTGAAATTTCGCGTGGTGCGGCATATCTACAACTATGAGTGCGGACTACACATGATTTAATTTTTTAAAGACATTTAGCCACAGCCGAACAAGCCTAGCGTGGCTGTCGAACTAATGAAAATATACGGGACCCGACTGGCACCTGCAATATTTTGCCGCTCTAAATAAGACAGCAAAATTAGCTCAAATATGGAATCAGTTTCTTTATGCAGGCAAATGCTAGTGGCGGTACTTAGAGTTGGTGTTCTTCAGTGCTTGGATTTGTGAGCACAAGCTCAAAACCTCAATGAATATAACCAGGAGAGGCTAAATAACGCCAGGGTCATTGTAGCCCTTCTTGAAGAACAGTTTCGATTGCTCCGAAAATTCAGGGGGACACTTTGCTGACCTAAAGTGCGGTGAGGCAAAAACCTTTAGCGCGGTGTTGCTGCTTGTATCACTGATGTGTGGTTAAGATGTTTATTAAGAAAACAATTGTTTGTGAATCAATCTAAGTGCTGGAGACACTGGAGGGCGTTTGGGAGGCATCCGTCTGATTCGACGCTTTTCCGCAAACACTCTTCAGCGTTCTTACGCTAGACAAGAACTACATATCCGTTGTCAGGTAGTAGCGTAGTAATTAGAACGCTCGGCTGCAAGCCGGAAGGATGGTGGTTCGAATCCGCATGCACAAGGATTTTTTTCTTATCTATCGGTGTGACATAACGTGAGACCGGACATGTCCTGAGACCGGATGATGTCGTGGACGCAAGTATGATAATAATATTAATAATAATTGGTTTTGGCGGAAAGGAAATGGCGCAGTATCTGTCTCATGTATCGTTGGACACCTGAACCGCGCCGTAAGGGAAGGGATAAAGGAGGGAGTGAGCCATTAAAGGCTTCCGCCTTAAACGATGAAGAGCCTTTCGAGGCAGCGTTCAAGCTCGGTCTAGTGGAGCGTGCACAAGGCGTAAAGGCGAACCGAGCAGCGGCGAAATGATTTCACGTTGATGAAAAAAGTACACCAACGATGGCTGCGTCCCAGAAACATCTGAAAGAAATCTTGGCAGCTTCTCTGAAAAATCTGCGTAAAATCAAAAATTTTTTTTCCAGCCGAAATTTGTCCCTGCGGGCTATACACCGAGTGCGGAGTGTGTAAGCAATAGATTTTCATTTTAATGGAGTATAGAGACCTAATTTTGGTGGCATGTTTTCTTCTCTACAATGATGCGGAAGACACTACTACACATGGATCACCATGTGATATTCGCCTAAGGCGGCTAATTAATTTACAGTCAAATTTCTTCTGTCATGCTGTTTCGGTTTCAGCAGTCGAAGGATGGCTGTGACGTCAGAGTGTGCTTTTAGTGTCACGTGAGGCATGAAAAAACGTAATCTCTGTTTCGTTTTTATGGAGGAAAAACGCTAAGGCGCCCGTGTGCTCGTGCGCACCTGTCCCCAGTCGAAATTATTCCGGAGCCCTCCACTACGGCACCTCTTCTTCCTTTCTTCTTTCACTCCCTCCTTTATCCCTTCCCTTACGGCGCGGTTCAGGTGTCCAACGATATATGAGACAGATACTGCGCCATTTCCTTTCCCCCCCAAAAAACCAATTAATATTATTATTATTATTTCACTGTTTTAATTCACTACAGTGCTGAAGCCAGCCTTTCTCAAGAGCCGGAGTGACAAGGAATGTGGAAGCAGCGATTGTATTGCAGTTTTTCCATGTCTCACGTGACCTGTAAGCATACGTTAACGTCAAAGTCCTCATTCGGTTGTTGAAATCGAAACCTAAACAGCTCGAGAAAGAAATGCGATTATAATTTTTTTAGCGGTCGTAGGAGAATATCAGGTGGTAATCCAATAATGCCTTACGCATCATTACAAGCAAGAAAACACGCGCCCGAAAGTTAGGTGTCTATACTCCTTTAAGACAAAATTTCCCTCTGTGGACTACATACTGAGTGCGGACTATAGACCGGTAAATAAGGTAAGTAATTGGTCTTGTGTTCTAAGTGCAATCACACCTTACCTATGGGAAATAAAGTGACCCCGTCAATGGAAAAACCCACCAACGTTCACTGCTAGCATTCGCGTATCGTTGCTGGAAATTTCAGTTTGCAAACGCGGGAAAAATATTCGAAGACAATTGCATGCTCCTTTTACTTTTGCCCGCGCCTGTTCCTATTCGTCTCAGGCTGCCGCCCAGTGTCGGAATGTGAAGCGCGTCTTTTCCGCCCACCGCTTCACAGCGCGAAGCGGTTTTATTAAAGTGCGAGCTATGTGTGGGCGGCTTGTGCATTTCGCCGCCATGTTTCGTGAAAACCGTGAGGCCAGCGCGCGGTATTCTGTTTGCTAACAGTGTTTTGACGAAAAAACGTCTCCGTTTATTTTTCTTTACTTAAGTGCTTTGTGGCCCACGCAGGTGTACACCTAAGGAAAGGCAGCGTAGAATATTGGATCATCCCACGACGAGCTTGCTTTCTCTCACTGTTCTGCTGAAAGAAGCTTTTTCGGGGAATTAGAAAAGGGGGCCCCATATGGCTGCTATTTTTCTGAACAAACAGTGCGCGGTTTTCTAGCTTCTCGCCCCTTTAAAATTACTTTGAGCAATTTGATTACGCGGCCACCGTCATTTCTGCAGCTAAAACAGCGTCAAATTACACTACTCTTGTCTGCTATGGTTCTGCAGAAAAAGGTGGCATGTTTTGCGAGATTACTTTTCTCAGAAAAAAAAATCAATTTAGGAGCACTTAACAGGATAGTTGGTTTCTTGCACAACACTTGTATGCCCATAATATCTTTGTCTCCTCTTCATTGCCAAATTCATTCAGCTGATATTTGCAAAAATGTGGAGGGATTAAAACCTATGACAACGCACACAAGCTCTCAGCCATGGCAAAACGTTAGCGTTTGTTTCATAAACGTACCTTATGCCATACATTCCGTATCAGACGACACAAGGCAACGATTGCGAAAAAGCGCCGATAAGCGACGTATGGCAGCTCACGAGGTGAAGCGTATTCCCCGTTAAAACTTATATTTACCTCCTTGGCGTTTCGCACCGATCGTTCAAGCTCGCAAGGATTTCACAAGGCGACTGATGCAACACACCGTGTCTTCGTACGTCATCGGGTCGATTCTCACTTCAGTGTTAGTAGTGCGCGGGAATTTCTTTTTTTTTTGCTTTCAAAGCTGAGAACCACCGAAGAGACCGCTACATTTCTTCTCTGCCCTGGAACACAACGCTTCGTTGGCTACGCTTACCGGACGTCGGACCGAGAGAAAAGCGATAGGAGAGCCGTTGAAATTTTTGACCGAGCTCTTCTGTTGCACTGTGGTGCAGTGATCTGAAAGATCGTGCGAGTGGACAGCATCAATGTTTCGAAGGCGCCCGAATGTTGCCTCACACTGAAGATGGTTGCATGAGTTTTCTTGTTTTCTCTTCCCTGTCATTGCCGTCTCTAGCAACCCTCCCCCCTTCGTGTTCACATCCGGTTTCGGGAAAGCAGGCTTTTCCTCAAGAATCTTAGCCTGCGACGCAAAGCCTCTCGTTTGCTGCCGTAGTCAGTACATCTTCGCAATCTCAGCTGTCAAGGGAGGTAATTGCGCACCGTTCCGAAATAATGCTTGCTGTTCCTTGTTCTGTTCCGACGGAACCGCCCAGAACTTGGATGCCACGTCCTGTTCTTTCTTTATTATGCGTTATTCGTGTACGTCTGATTTAAGGGTGAAGTGTACCACTTATTCGAGGGCCAGCCGTTGAAGTCGATCATTTTATTTCGTGGAAATATCTTTGTTGCCGGTCAGAGCAGGGAAGATTGCTCGAGACGGTGTGGTTTCCTGCCGTAGAGGACAGCTTAAAAGTGGCCTTGCTGCAAATAAAAAGAAAGAACTGAAGACCATTAGATAGAGCACTGAAATTTTCCTGCTGTCGTTGTCATTCCTTATTCTAGGCTATTTTTTCGGTGTTTTTTCTTTAAGCTTTTTAGAAGGTTCTTTTTGTGGAAGTCGGAGTTATAAAAAATAGATTACCACGAAGAGAACAAAATTAATTTTTGCGTTGCTGCCTTTGCTGCACGACTTAGCGGCCTGAATGCTTTTTCAATGCGTTAGGGAGCACTGCACCTGATATGCATTAAACTGTCATGACTGTATCGGATCTCCAGTCGGTGACGCACGCATGCGCACTAGCCAGCGGCCAAGCTGCGGGGAGCACGCCGCTCTCTGATGCAAGATAACGCACTCGCCCTCTTACGCGCTATAAAAACACTCGCTGAATAAAGCCATTAGTTCACTGTTCCCTGGCTGCGTCCATGTTTCACTTCGGCAAGTCATGAAACGATACAATGACGCCTCCCGAAGTGCTTCAGTTTTAAGGCGAACGCCTTCAATGACTCATACTCACGGTGTCCGTACGTCCGTCCGTCCGTGACACTCCAACTCTATAAACAAAATATCTATGTGCGCGATGGGATTCGAACCAGCGTCCTTCCATTCCGCAGCTGAGCATGCTAACGACTACGCTACTTTCTGCGAACGCATATGTATTTCTCCTTGTCTATGACGCTGGAGAGTGTTTGCAGAAAGTCGTCGAATCAGATGGCTGCTTCCCAAATGCCCTCTAGTGCCTCCAGCATTTAAGATTCACAAACAATTGTGTACCTAACATCTTAACCACACATCAGTGACACAAGCAGCAACACCGCGCTAAAGGCTTTCGCCTCACCGCACTTAAGGTCAACTAAGTGCCCCCTGAATTTTTAAACTACAAATATGGGGACTTGTCGATAGGCTTCTGATTGCAACAAAGTGCCTTGCCCTGCTTTTAGTGCACAGCAGTTAAATATGGCACTCAGAATGAGCTGATATCGGTTTTCGAAAGATGGGGAAGTCGAAGCGGAATACAATTGTGCGTGTGTCAGTTGCGTGTAGAAATCCGTGAATACGAGCCGGAAAACGCCAGATGCGATCCCACTGTTACTGAGCGTACATATTTGACATTAACGACGGTAAAAACATTAATGAGATTGTTTTCTAGTAAATTTGTCACCAGTGATCTTTGCGGTTTCCTTCATTGGACTTTTTGCCCCTTGAAATGGAACAACGTGCTCGGATGCGGTGCAATACCAGAGCAACTACTGATGCTGGTCATGTGATGCAGGTATCTAATATCATGGGAGCCCTGCTTGTTATTAGTGCTTCTGAACATTGTAAAAAGGCCCTTGAAAACTTTAAACAGTCCACAAATAAGACTAATAGCCTGGATGCCTGCCACCGTTCAATGCAGAACAATTTCTTTATTATTGTACCGCTCTGCCGACATAGAGGTCGCCACCTGTTCAGGTAGCAGCAGGTTATCTTCGCCGTGGAGGGTACACGAGAGCACGTTAGGAATGGTTATGAGGATGTCATTGATATTTTAATGGCCCAAGGGAGATTAACCGAATGGCTGGCGCGCTTTCAGTCTGCAAGAGGTGGGGTTAAATAAACATTTTATTAATAATTTCACCCATTGAAGCCGAGAGCCAGGTCTGAGAAAAGCTAGCACCTATTGGAAAACCGGTTTTTGTGCCCTGCGTAATTAGCGATCAAACCTTGGACCTCCCGCATGCCAGCCGGATGATCAAAACTCTAGGCCACCGCTGGTGTTAAAAAGGAATTTGATGAGGCTAGAACACGTGAGCAAAAATTACGGTTTCTTCTCATTACATTAGGGTTGTGTGTTCTGGTTTGGTTTGGTTTATGGGGGTTTAACGTTCCAAAGCGACTCGGGCTATGAGGGACGCCGTAGTGAAGGGCTCCGGAAATTTCTACCACCTGAGGTTCTTTAACGTGCACTGACATCGCACAGCACACGGGCCTCTAGAATTTCGCCTCCATCGAAATTCGGCCGCCGCGGCCGGGATAGAACCCGCCTATTTCGGGCCAGCAGCCGACGCCGTAACCACTCAGCCACCGCGGCTGCTGAGTGAGTGTTCTGGAACGGTTTCCGGTTCTGTAGTCCGTGGGATGTCGCTTTTTTCACTGATACCAGCTACAGTGTGATCTAATTAAAAGAGGCGGCGTTCTTCAGGAAACGAAGTACGCAGGTAGAAGCTTCGAATACTGACTAACAATGGGAAGACCCAGACACTTAACAGCTGCGATAAATGTCCGTGTTGTTGGGGGCTGTTTTAATAAGTCGTGTGCAAAGTGCGTCTTGGTCAACCGGACTGCATGCCAGAAATGAATGCATTTCGACTTCTTGAGTTCTCAGCGCGTTGAAATGTAGTCACTTCCGTTACGGATGCAGGTGGCAGCGCAGTATGAAACGCATTTCTGAACGAGGTAAATTCTCTTACTACGTTTTAGCCGATTACTTAGAAAGCGACTCAAACCTCAAACGAACAACTCGTGTGCCTTTCTCATTCAGCACTGCGGCTCTTAGCCTTAACTTGAAACTTGAAACCCTTTGCTTACTTTCTGCATGTATCTAGCCCCTTCCATCTCAAACATGAAACTGCGTAAGGATGTAGAGGACACGTGACAGGCGATGCCGCGAAATCGGGAAATAGGGGCTCAGAGTAAACCTCGAGCACTTTCAATCTACCTGGCTTAGCCACGTGTCACAGGGATTCTCGAGAGCAAAATGACGGTGGCGTGCTCGGAGCTTAAGGTTACTTCCAGGACGGAGAGATTCCGCTTCGTTTGCGGGGCTGCTTTCGGTGAAGTTGGTTCCGATCCCGCGTATGCGAAGTGCTTTTTTTCCGCTGGGCGCCAAAAGGCTGTAAAAAGCAGTATTTGGTAGGCAGAAAAGGACACAAATTGGGTACAAGTCGGGAGCAAATAAGCCCACTTGACTGTTTCTGATGCCGTTTAACTTGAAGGTGTTTTCTCTTTTCTTTCCACGTAAATTCAAGAGGCCACGTATATTATATCTTATCCGTTCTTAACATTAGCATGAGGGAAGCGCTCGAATGTCCAAGAAAATGATGAGACACAAAAGAGGCGCCGTTCTCTGAGGAAAAGCAATTCGCTGGTTGAGTTACGCACCATGAATAGCACTACATAAGCCAAACATAAGAAAGGAACACAGGACAAAGCAGATCGTCCTGCGCTCGCTAATTTCGTTTTCTTTGCTGAGCGTAAAATTCACCCCAAGAACAACAAAGGATGGAAAGAAAATAGTAAAACGAATACGAACGCAAGTTTAATCGAAGTGCGGTGCAGTCTCATTCTGTATCCAGAAAAATTCTTTTCACGCGGGGCGTTTTTGTCCAGAGCAATTTGGCCGCCAAGGAATATTTACTCAAACACAGCGCACGTGGAAGGTTAGCAGAAAAATATTAAATTGCTTTTCGCTATTTCAAACCGACTCACCGGTTTGTGTGATGCTTGACCTTGAGGATGATCTTGGGAAAATCATAAATAATTAAATATTGCCGCGACTGAGATTAGAACCCGCAGTGCGTATGTGCTTGTTGTAATCAAGTTTTTATGATTGACTGCCCCCCCCCCCCCCCCAACCCGTCCCATATATTATCCGAAGGGCCGCTAAGGCAGATAAATAAATTAATACAATGTGCATTTCCTTAGTGTTGATGTAATGATGTTTCAGTGTTCTGTTTTGTGCAAGGCGTCAATAATAAAAAAAACATTTCGCAGGCTCAAGCACGCCTAATCGACGCAGTTAACGAAAGCGCAAAGGGTGCTTCTATAGGCGCCGCCGGGAAGGAAATAAAAAAGAAAATTATCTCAAGGAAAAGCAAAATAAATAAGTAAGAAACCAAATGCCACACCCAACAGTTAAGGCAGCGGGTAAACTTTCTGAGGCGCAGGTAGTGTGGTAACTCTGTTCCCGTGTCTTCATTCATAGCACGTTGATTACACCACCGGGGCCTAAGCCGTGCATCTCTGCCAGCTCGCTAGTTCGCTCAGCTCAATCTCCGGTGCAAGTGGGAGCGCGATGCTCGAGAAAGCGCTCACACCACACCTCGTCCCCGCTGCGTGGGAGTTCTGCTTCGCGCTGATAGCGCCACTTCGTTATGTTGCTTCGCCGTCGCTGACGCAGCGGTTCGGTCTATAGTCGCTCCTCCTCTCCCAGGGAGAACGCTCTTCGCTTCACGTCGGCCACTTTTCACATACGCAAACAGAGTGCGCTTGTTCCTTGGCGAACGCGAAGAATGGCGCTGCGTCATCGCTCATTTGCGCCCCTAGTGTCATGTCACTAAACTTCCGCCGCTGTGAATTAGGCCCGCGCATTCAGCCAGTGCATCGAAGTATAACAAAGTGTTCACGCGATGTGTAAAAGCGGGCTGTCGTGTGGAGCGTTTTCCGACAGCACGCGTGTCGTCAATGTCACGGCCTGAAAGTAGTAGTAGTAGTAAGTGGTTTATTAAAATAATAATGAAAAGGAAGGAAACGATTTCTGCTAGCCGCGGCATCTGCCATCGATACGGAAGCACCTGAGCTGGGGCGGCGGAAATAAAGGGCAGCAGGCAGAATGGAGAAACGAAATGAAAGAGGTGAGGGGACGGGAAGAAAGGATAGAGGGAGAGGTAAAATACGCAAAAAATATTTACGCAATAATAAATATGTACAGGTTGCACGCGTGATTTGTTCATGATGAAGCAGAGCGGCTTGAAAGCTAGTGACTATTGGTGCGCGCTGGCGCCTTCCGTTTGATCAGGGCACAATAACAGGTGTAGGAATCTAATAAAACTGACTAATTTCAACCTTAGCTTTTTTTTTCTTGTTGGTCTCGTAAACATATATTCGGCCGTTTAAATAAATTTTTTGGGGTATACATTTTTGTGCCGCAAACATGGGCTTATTCAGCAGTTTTGAATATAATGCGATTGTTTTTCAAAATTCTGCTTAAGTGTTCGTTACTGCCTCCATGCTACACATAAGTAAAGTAA
Source organism: Amblyomma americanum (assembly GCA_030143305.2). Taxonomy (NCBI): domain Eukaryota; kingdom Metazoa; phylum Arthropoda; class Arachnida; order Ixodida; family Ixodidae; genus Amblyomma; species Amblyomma americanum. The sequence continues at coordinate 237,150 of JARKHS020004450.1, forward strand.
GAGCATCATGCAAATTCACTTGGCAGATTATGGAAGGTGTCCTTACTTGGGCAGCCCTGAGACCGAAAGGTGCGAACTCCAAAAACAATTTCCTCGAAGCAGCCCATTCTGTATCAGCTGCTGATTGAACCGCGGAGTAAAAGAACGAATCGGTGTGCGAATTCAGGTAGCTGTCATTAGGTAGTTTTCATTTCATAATAATTGTTTTCTTATATTCTTTGTTTAGCCCTCTCATCTTTGTGAGCTGGTGGGTATAAGGCCTCTCATTGCTGGTACTGGTATACAAGGAAAAACTTACCACGCATTGTGGTTCTATGCGTGCAAGCATTGCATTCCGTCAAAATGCAGCACAAATGTCGCCTTGAAATGTAATAATGTTGTAAATAAATTGCAAGCTCAATAGAGATGAACTGTGCTGAGAAAATAAATAGCGGTTTTTTCTGGTTGCATTTATTTTTTCACGCCACAGCCCACTCAAACAGTTCCAGCATATTGGCCTATATATGTTTTCAGATATAGGCGTACTGAATTCAGATTTTACTGCCCCAAATGGAATGACGTCTGCGAGTAATGTTATTTTCTTGGTAATGCTGCAGCAGAATTATCTTTGGCTCAGTGGTTACGGCGCTCGGCTGCTGACCCGAAAGACGCGGGTTCGATCCCGGCCGCGGCGGTCGAATTTCGACGGAGGCGAAATTCTAGAGGCCCGTGTACTGTGCGATGTCAGCGCACGTTAAAGAACCCCAGGCGGTCGAAATTTTCGGAGTTCTTCACTACGGCGTTCCTCAGAGCCTGAGTCGCTTTGGGACGTTAAATCCAATAAACCAAACCATTTCCCAGTCAAAAGCAAGAGGGAGAAATGGGCTAGGGCAGGGCATGTATTTCGAAGGCAAGATAACGGAGTGGATTCCCAGAGAAGGCAATCGCAGCAGGGGGCGGCAGAAGGTTAGGTGGGCGGATGAGATTAAGGAGTTTGCGGGCACAGGACAGGGTTGACTGGAGGGACATAGAAGAGGCATTTGTCCTGCAGTGGGCGAGTCAGGCTGACGATGATGATGAAATTTTTAGAACTTCTGAAGAAGCGGTGTCCCGCGAAACAGCACTATCAAAGCATATGGCAATGCGTTTCTTCGCCGAGCGCTCTTGGTGAATGTGCTACGCATACTGCACCTTCAGACCCGTAATAAACTTCTCATTTGCATTTTGTATGCCAAGAGAGAGTGAGAGGGTGGTTGGAAAGGTAGTGCTTAATTTAAAATAAAAACAAAAAGGAAGGTAAAAGATTTTTGCTAACTCCGGCATCTGTCATCACTACGGCGGCGGCACCTGAGCTGGGGCAGCGGCAAATAAAGGATAGCAGGCAGTTTGAAGAAGAGAAATGATAGAGGTGAGAGGAGAGTAAGAAAGAATAGAGGGAGAGGTGATAAATTCACTTATTACGTAAGAATACATTTGTACGAGTTGCGCGCTTGCAGAGTTAATAAAAGAAAGGAAAAAACGCGCGCTCTGAACACTTTGCAAAAAACAGCTGGGGTGAGGCGCCCAGCTGTTAATCGTCCGAGGTAGCACACGCGGAGCGATCGGTCACTGCGCAACACTACCTGGCGCGAAATAGACGGGACGTCAAGCCCGTCTGTTCCAGAAATGCACAGAGGCTCACCAAGGCTCGCTCCCGGGTGCGCGCACTGCCCTGCGGCCACAATAGCATCTTGAGCGAGTCTGGAAGTATGCCAAGCGCCCTGCAGGCCGCGAGCATATCGCGACGAGCATCGGCGAACGCGGCACAGTGAAGGAGCAGGTGTTCTAGTGTTTCCACTGCACCGCATCCGTCGCACACATCACTCGTCGCGATTCCGTGACGCACCCGTCGTCCCCTGGCCACGCGCAGCCAATGCGCGCGCGGAGGATCATAGCGCGTTGCGACCTCGTAAGAGACGACCGCACGCACATCCTTCAGCGCAAGGGGCAGATCGCTGGGAAGTAGTTGGTGAGCAGTGGTTGCAAGTTCGTCGGCCTCCTCGTTGCCAGCGATGCCTCAGTGACTTTAGTGGGGCGCTCATATTCTAGCAGCGCCACGCCCATTCGAGAGCGCGGGTGCGTGCGCATGCGCTCTAGTAGCGAGCCGCCGTCCGGTGCGCGTATGGAGCCGGTCCATGTGATGCAGTGCCCTGCGCGCTGCTTGGAGCTGAAGCGGCCACGCTCCTGCCTCGGCCAGTGTTGCGGCGCACTGCGAGGTCTTTGGGCAGGCCGAGGCACACGCGCAGGGACTTGCGGCGCTGGACGCTCCAGCTTCTTCCAGCAGCACGGCTTGCGCACCGAGACGAGCGGCAACGCGTAGGGTGCCGCCCCCAATGACTCCCGCTTTATATAGTCGCAGCGCGGCTTGCTGGGAGATGCCCCGGCCCCGAGCGGTGAGCTTGTGCACGGCGGCGGTGATCCTCTGCATCTGCAAACAGGCCTTGGTCGCAGCGGGGCGGAAGGAAAGGCGCCGGCCGATGTCCAGGCCAAGGTACCGCACCGATTTACGCCGAAGAATTGGAGTCCCGTCCAGTGACAGCGGCGCAAGGCGCGCGCGCGAGCGCGAAACGCAAGCCATGGCCACCGATTTGTCCGCGCTCAGCGACAGACCGAGGCCGTGCAGGCAGGCGTCGATCGCTGTCAGCGCTCCCTGAAGGCACTCCCGCGCGCGGAGCGCCTCGCCCGGTGGCCCCCGGCACCACAGAGCAATGTCGTCCGCGTATATGGACATATACACATGGTGTCAGCTGCTCGCTGGGAGGCAGGCCGGCACCGCCGACATAACCACATTAAACAGAAATGGTGATAAGACAGAGTCCTGCGGCACGTCCAGTTCCACCCGACGAGGCTCGGAGAATTCGCCCCTTAGTCGTACGCACATTGTGCTCCCGCTCAGGAAGACGCAAACATGTCGCAAAAGGCGCCCGCCCACACCGGCGCCCTCAAGCATTGCGAGAATTTGTGCGCGGTGGACGTTGTCAAAAGCGCCCGAGACGTCCAGAAGCAGTAGCAGCGCGACCTGGTCCGCCGCCCTGACATGCTCAAGTGTTGTGACAACGTCCGATATCGAATAAGCCATGCATCGCATCCCGCGGAAACCTGTCTGTCGCTCGTCAAACAAATCAGCCTCCGCAGCTCGCTCGTTCAGACACTGCAACGCCATGTGCTCCATGAGCTAACCCGCCGCCGATATTAATGCCACTGGTCGGTATCCGCTCAGCTCCGTAGGTGGGCGCCCTGGCTTCCGGATAGGACAGACGGCCGCGGTGCGCCAGTCCTCCGGCAGCTCCCCACGTTCCCACACCAGGTTGATCTGCTGCAGGATGACCTGACGTTGCTGCGCATCCAGGTTTCGCAGCATCTAGGTCACCTTGTCCAGTCCGGGCGCCGATCGGCGACGGCAGCGCTGAAGTGCATTGTTCGGTTCCGCCGCGGATGAAGGCGCGTCACGGGTACCTTCCGAGGTGACGGGAGAGGGACTGGCGGCTCTTCTGGTGCACTCGGGAGCAGCCATGCTAGTTGCGCTTGCGAGGCTGGGTGGCCCGAACCGGTCGGCAAACCGCTCTGCGAGCTCTTCGTAGCTCAGCCCGCTGGAGATGGTCAGGGCAGCAAGCGGTTGACGGTTTGCCTGTGGTTCTGAGATGCGCCGCAAGGTGTCAAACAGCCTCCGCGAGCTGGCGTCTTCTTCCATCCTTTGGCGTAGTGAAGCAGCCCACTGCCGACGGTATAGTTTGTTGGCGTGGCGGCACGCAGCCGCCTCCAGGCGGTTGTAGACTGTCCAGTCGGCGGATCTGTCGGTCCGTCGCGCCGTTCACTCTGCGCGATCTCTCTGCTTCTGGCGCAGTTCGAGCAGTTTGTTGTCAGGTGTGGGCTGCCCCGCCCTCACCTCTGCTCTTCGTGTGGCTGCAAGGGCGCTCCGGACCAAGCTCGTGAAAAAGGGGGCGCCTGAGGCTGCCGCCTCGTCTACCGCCTGCCTGAACGCACTCCAGTTGTCGATCGAGTATGTGCGTGTGGCGCGCGCCTCTGCCGCAATGGGTTCAATCATGATGGAGTAGTAATCCGAGCCTCAGAGAGATGATGATCGGTGCCATGTCGCCTCGATGCCTCTGGATGCGAAGGCAACGTCGATCTAGGAGCCAGATGTTCCGCGTCGTCTAAAAGTGGGCTCGCCGGTTTTCAAGGGGGTGAGTACCAGCTGCGTTGCTGCGTCGTGCAGGTCGTCACCGCGCGCGCAGTGGCGCGCACTGGCCCACGCACTATGGTGGGCGTTAAAATCACCACAAGTGATTTGGCGCGCGGAACAGTACGAAGACACGGAACGAAAAGACAGCGCGTTCCACGCGACAGCTGGGTGCACGTAAACGCTGGCCACCGACGCGTCAACACCACCGACGCGTCAACACCACCGACGCGCACTGTCGCCACCACGAACTCCTGGGAATCGAATTTCTCCGCCACCGAGCCGACGAGGTTGTGCTGGACGTTCTGCCGCACATATACCGCGCACCTTGATTTCCCGGAGCGATGAGATGTGACACAACAGGGCACTGCGGCACAGGCCGGCTCCTCGCACTTGGAGGATGAGTGGTAGGCGATGTGGCCAGGTAGCCGCATCTGTTGCTCCCCGTCACGTGAACGTACGTACGTCTCCTGCAGCGCGATAACTTCCGGCGAATCCTCAGCGATGCGAACTCGCATTTCGGAGTACCGCGCCGCAAGAGAGCGCCCGTTCCACTGCTGGATGGATGGCATGCGGGGGGGAGTGCCATGCTGCTGGCTTAACTGTGCGGGAGCACCTGCTGCTTCTAAGCAGGCCCGGTGTCCATCGGTGTCCTGCGGAAAAATAGCGCTGAGGGCGCGAAACGCCAGCTTTAGGCGCGCGATCTCCGCGTCCCGATCGTCAGTGGGCTGGCCATGAGAAGCGGCCGCAAGCTCCGGCCGCGCTGCGCGGGACGCCGGTCAACCGGATCGCCGCTGCCGACGCGCCCGCTGCTTCGGCTGCTGGCGCTGCTGCTGCGGCCCCTGTATAAGCCCCTGATGCTGCTGCTGCTGCTGGGGTGCTCTCCTGACGGCCTGCGCATGAGAAAGCGTGCACGGCGCCTGCTGATGCTGCTGGGCTGGGGCCGCTGTTTCAGCCTGGGCGATGGCTCGGACCACCCGCCTGGACATTGGTGCCATGGATGTGGCCATAAAAGTGCGCACGTGGCGCTCTCGCTGTCAGTGCGGGCATGCCGGGTCGATGGCCACGTGCCGCTCCCCGCAGTTAATGCAGCGGGGCTTGCTCGCGCAGGTACCAGGCTCGTGCGGCCTGCCGCAGCGCCTGCATCGGACAGGAGCTCGACACACATCAGTGGCATGCCCCAGGCTGGCACTTGGCACACTGGAGCGGCCGGGGACGGCAGGGGCGGACCGCGAGCCTGCGCTGGAATATGGTGATGAACGCCGGTGGTGTCGGCGCCGCAAAACGGAGAGCGAGTGTGCTGCCCGACAGAGACGCCGAGACCATCGGCACCGTTGACTAAGACGACGCTAGCACCTCCTCCGCCGTCCTGCGCCCGTCAACACCGAAGACCAGGCCGGAGCTTTGGTTCTGAGGAGGGGGCTCCTTGGCGCAGACCGGCACGCTGTGGAGTACGGCCGTGGCTAGCAGGGCCTGGAGAGCATCCCTGCTCCTCGCTTCCACTGCCACTAATTCCGCCGCGTGTTGACCCGGTCGGCGAAGACGCCTGGACGGGGCCCGATCTCGGCCAGCTCCCAGCCCTGTTTCCTGGTGAAGGCGGTGCCCCGGTTTGCTGGCCGAAACAGCCCCGTCCCCACAAGGCTGGACGAGACCTCCACGGCAGCCGCGGCTCGCTCCAAGGCAGCTCTCCGACGCCGCTGCACCTTGGTAGTGGTGGTGCGCCACGGGACCAGGCTGGCCCCAGCATCAGCATCGCCGCCGTCTGCGGCGTATTGCTGCTGCGCGCCGCTGAGTTGTGCGCGCTGGCTGCCAGCAGACGACGCCCCAGCCGCAGCCCGGTCACGTGGGGCGGGATTTGGCGTGGTCGCGCCAGGTGTTCCTCCTGGCACCGTCGCCCCAGCAGCAACAGCAGCAGCATCAGCAGCAGGCCGGAAGAGGGCTCCCACCACCATCTCCCATTCCATAGTGTTTGAAGATATTGATCACCTTCTAATTGAACTTGTGCTGCAACACGCTCGAGCGAAAAGTCTGTTCACCCTAAATGTATATAGCCACCCTAAGTGCCTACAAGGTAACTTCGAACGCCTCTTTACACTTGTGAAGCGCATAGCCAACAAGTGTCCTTTACTCGTTGTAGGAGACTTTAACGCCCTACATACGGCCTGGGGTTACCCACACGACACACCTAAAGGACGTCGGGTTTGGTTACCCGCGCAACAAGCCGGCGTCTCTCGCTGCTCACCGACCCTACCTTTCCTACACGCACTGGAAACAGTGTCTGTAAAGACACTACACCAGACCTCACGTTCGCACATCGCCTTCCTCACTCCACATGGTGCAACACACAAGAGAATCTAGGTAGCGATCACTGCATTATCGAGATTTTCTTTAACATTCAACTACATCGTAGGCCTTCCAGAGGCACCACTTTCACAAAGTGAGACTCTTTCCGCTCTTGTAGAGCAGCCCGCACTTTCTCCCCCATCACGGACATCACCGAATGGTCCAAGCAACTACAAAAGCGATGTCCGATCCGTAACTCGCCCCCTATGAGAGGAATGTCCAAGCAACACAATCGACTCCCGCCTCCTACATTTATGGGAAGCTGAAGTAGGCCTAGAGCAACGCTGGCAAAGGCAACGTTGGAATCGGACACTAAGCGCCGCCTCGCCTGTCTTAACAAAGAGATAGAGACGCACGTAGCGACTCTTTCACGCCAAAACTGGAAATACCTATGCAGCAAGCTAGATGGTAATATGAGTATACCCGAGACCTGGAACCTCTTTAGGCGCTTAATAGACTCCACTCACTTTAAGACTACCCAAAGACACAACCTCACCAAACTCATACATCCTTTCGATACACCTCCACCGGAGCTTCTCCAAGGACTTCGCAATCAATACTTCTCTGCATACCCACCTGTAACACACACCGACAGGCCTCCCTAACGACCACTTTGACCAACCCATTACAGAAGCAGAGGTTCAGGTTTAACTCCAGAGACTTAACACGTCCTCGGCCCTGGGCCCAGAAGGAATACATAACAAGGCACTCAGGAATCTCGATGCACAATCCATTTCAGCACTTACCTAATACTTTAATGAGTGCTGGAAAATGGGTACCCTCCCACCGCAATGGAAAGAGGCGAAAGTCGTCTTCATACCCAAACCTGGCAAACCTCTGCTCACCTCTAACCTCAGACCCATCTTTATCACATCTTCTGTTGGAAAACTCATGGAGCATATGTACCCCAGACAAGGCTTTGCCGATGCCTAGAAGGCAACAATTTCATGCCCACTAGCATGTTTGGATTTCGTCCTGGGCTTTCCACACAGGACGTTTTCTTACAGCTAAAACATCACATTCTCGACTTGCATAACTCCGACACCAAAGCTATTCTAGGGGTGGATCTCACTAAGGCCTTTGGTACCGTTACACACTGCGCTATCCTCCAAAACCTTACGAGCCTAGGAGTCGGCACGAGGATGTACAATTAAATCCAAGACTTCCTCAGGCACCGCACAGCCACGTTTACTTTCGGCGATCACCGCCTCACAGGTGTCACGCTGGGAGAACGAGGTACGCCCCAGGGAGCCGTCCTGTCCCCTACTCTCTTCAACATAGCACTCCTTCACCTACCTCGGCAGCTAGCTCAAATCACTAACATCCATTTTAGCCTCTACACCGACATCATGGTCTGGGCAAACCGCGGCAGTGATGCCGAAATAGAACACCTACAATTGGCCTTAACCACCATCAACACATATGTACGGGAGCGTGGCCTGACCTGCTCCCATTCAAAATCCGAGCTCTTTCTCTACCGCCCCAAAGAAAACGATTCAGTCAATCCCACTCATCTCCCTCACCATAGGTACCCACCCCGTCCCACTAGTAGACAAAACCCGCGTGCTTGGTCTGGTGGTTTACTCCCAAGGCGCACGCGGAGAAGTCATAAAGACACTCGAAACACACGGTCAACAGACCGCCCGACTGATTCGCCGCATAGCGAACCTCCGGGCTGGCCTCCGCGAACGACACACGACTCGCCTCACCCAGGCTTACGTCATAAGCCGCACCACATATGCCCTTTTATATCTGCCCCTCACATAGAAGGAGAGAGACCGGGTAAATGCGTTCCTGCGAAGTTGCACGAAAACGGCTCTACGTCTTCCCCCCAGCCCATCAAACGACCTTCAAACTTGGTGTCCAAAACACTTTTGAGGAACTCACAGAAGCTACCTTTACGGCACAAATATTTCGCCTATCCAAGTCAGAGGCTGGCTGCACTTTATTATCCCAATTAAACCTCACTCCACTACACACCCTACCGAAGGGGTCCCTCTTTATCCTATCTTCCGCTGAAACCTCAACGTACCCCCCGTACCTAAGAATATGCACCCTGTGCGGGACAGGGACCGCAGAGTAGCAAGGGCTTGGGTTTTCCACAAACAGTATGGCGATTACAATGAGGTGGTCTACATGGCCGCTGCGGAGTACACGTCAGTCTACCGTATGACCCTGGCGGTAGCCGACAATCAAGCAAAACTTCTGACTTCGAGCTCGATCATCACCAATTCTACAACAGAGGCAGAACAGGCAGCCATTGCGCTTGCTCTCATTTCTACATCAGCCACAAAAATTATCTCTGACTCTAAATCTGCCATTCTCAACTATGCCAATGGCTACATATCCCACACTGCAGCTCATTTACTACGCTTATGGTAGCCCTGGCGCCCTATAACCCTCATCTGGACGCCAGCACATGCCGGCCTTCCTGGCAACGTGTAGGCTCAATCCTTAGCCCGAGGGCTCACATTCCGGGCGGGAGTCGGCCCCTTGTACGGGCCGAGGAGCGCCTGCTCTCCTTCCCTGATATTCTCTCGTACTACCGGGAACAACGAAGGGAGTACGCACCCCCAGCCCCATCCCTCACCATCGCGCAGGCCGCACACTGGCGACGACTACAAATTCGGACTGCTCCATACCCGATACTACTACATGCCTAATACCCAGACAAATTCCCTTCGTCATGCAAACTTTGTGGTAAACCAGACTTCCTACACACCCTGTTCAGATGCCCGACCTTCCCTCATCCCCCATCACCGACCATGGCAGTGTCTTATGGAGAAACTCTTATGACCGCAAACTCTCCTCAAGACCAGCGCCGGCTCATCTCCAGCGCTCTGATCAGGATTGCTTTCCAAGGGCTATCCTTCGCGTTGTAGGGGTGCCTCCTCACAGTGAAGGAGCATCTAAGTGCCATTCAGAGGGCTTCGCCCCCATCATTTACATCATTGTTGGCAATAAAAGTTTCCACCATCACCAGCATGTGGTTCTTGCGAAAGAGTCAGTCTCTTCCCGCAAGAGGGCACCATGTCGCCGCTGGCAGCCGAGTCGTGCTGGGCAGGCCCACCTCCCACGAGTGTGGAGGAAGAGGGAGAGGGAACATTGATGGTGTGGGTGGCTTCGTGCTTCCCGCTTGGCCACCGCGATCCCCCTTTTGGTCGCCTCGTCCCTCTCTTCCTCGGACCTCGTTGAGCGGCGCCGTTTCCAGAGAACAGACTCGTCCATCGGGGTGTACGTGTTCTCCTCGGCTGCAGGTTCCTGTGATGAGCCCGCAGCTGCAGCATCATGGGGAGATGGCCGGCAATGGCGGGGAGGGAACCGCTATGGTGTCATGCATCTGGTGAGCAAGCGCCATGGCGTCTCTGGGGCTAAAACGCGTGGTTCCGTCGGCGACACGTCCAAGACCCCGATGATGGACTCGAAAGTCACCGAGGTGGTGATGAGCGCCGCCATCAGGCCCCTGACCATGTCCCGCAGATCCGCAATGTCGGCCTCCTTCCGCCGCATGGTGCTGGACGAACTTGCCCTGGATGTCGCTCGTCTCCGTGAGCGTGAGCGGCCTGCCCTGCGTTGCGTATCATCCCCGCCGATCGCAGGCTGTCGCTCCTTCTCGGTTCCTGATGCCTCCGTGGGGAGGCCCCGCAGCGCCGCGAATCCTTAGGCCTACCATCCAAAGGAGCAGAGATCTAAAGAACACGTCCGCTCGCTTCGAGCGCCCGCCGAAGAATCTGGTTGGAAAATTAATAAAAATAATAATTGGTTTTTGGGGAAAGGAAATGGCGTAGTATCTGTCTCATATATCGTTGGACACCGGAACCGCGTCGTAAGGGAATGAATAACGGAGGGAGTGAAAGAGGAAAGGAAGAAAGAGGTGCCGTAGTGGAGGGCTCCGGAATAATTTCGACCACCTGGGGATCTTTAACGTGCACTAACATAGCACATCGCACGGGCGCCTTAGCGTTCTGCCCCCATAAAAACGTAGCCGCCACGGTTGGGTTCGAACTAGGAAACTTGCCGAGCGCCCTAACCACTAAGCCACTGCGGCGGGTGGTCCAACGTTAATAATCTATAATTTGGTTTTTGAGCAAAGGAAATGGCGAAGTATCTGTCCCATATATCGTTGAACACCTGAACCGCGCCGTGAGGGAAGGCATAAAGGAGATAGTGAAAGAAAAAGGGAAGAAAGAGGTGCCGTATTGGAGGGTTCCGAAATAATTTCGACCACCGGGGGTCTTTAACGTGCACTGACATCGCACAGCACATGGGCGCCTTAGCGTTTTGCCTCCATAAAAACGCAGCCGCCGCGGTCGGGTTCGAACCCGGGAACTCCGGATCAGTCCAACGTTGGAAAATTGGCTTTTTGGGAAAATGAAATGGAGCAGTATCTGTCTCACATATCGGCGGACACTTGAACCGCGCCGTAAGGAAAGGGATAAAGGAGAGCGTTAAAGAAGAAAGGAAGAAACAGGTGCGGTAGTGGAGGTCTCCGTAATAATTTTAACCACCTGGGAATCTTAAACGTGCACTGACATCACACAGCACACGGGCGCCTTTGCGTTTCGCCTCTATCGAATTAGAGTCCGGAAAGCAGAGGAGCTGGATCTAGAGAATCATCATCTGGCCTGCTACTCTCCACTGGAAAAGAGGAAGAGGCGAAGAAAAAAGGCTACGATGGTTGAAGATGGCGATAGAATAGAGTTGGAAATATATGCCCCCACATCAACCGCGCGCATAACCGGAACTGCGAGTCTAGATCCGCGTTGCGCAAAAGACCAAGGAGCACCCGCATTGCCTGGAGAGCTTTCGAAGTCCAAGCGCACTGTACCAGCACTGTACAAGCACTCGCGAGGGCCCGCACGGGATCACTACTATAGGCATAGTACACATTTGAGACAAGCGCTGCCACCACTACCATATCGAATCTAGTGTATTTCGTCCAAATTCTGGCGTATATTATAGTATTAAAAAAGTCATTGTGAACGTAATGACATTTCCCATATATTTTTTCATGCTCCTAAAATTGCCCTTTCTTCACTAGAATTTTCCGTATATCTCTGGCGATTTAAAGAGTAGTTAAATTTACGCTTAAGTGATCGAGAAGAGATGGAGGAAAAGTATATCTTGTTTTAGAGACTTCGAACCATGCTGCTTTATTTTTGCTACATTCACCGCTGCTTTTCTGATTAAGCCGTGGCTTCCGTTTCGTGTTGCGCACGGCGTACCAGGATTGCCAATAATCCGGCAGTTCGTAGCAAACTCGTGTTTATTGATCCATACACGAAAAACGACCCTGCTTTTAGAGGCTTTTCTTCAAAGCAGGAAATTTTTCCTTCTGTTTAGGACGCAAGTATTTCGATGTTGATTGCTATCTCTTATATCATGTAATACAAATCTTTTACGTGATGAACTGGTTGCAATGCAGCGGCAAGGCCACGGAACCGCGGGAAGTAGATTAAGAGCCGGCGTACTTTCCTAGAAAAGAACGCAACATCAAATGCTTCAGCCGTATAGCAGTCGCGTACATATGTAGCATGAGGTCTTTTGCAACGACAACTGCAGCTGGAGAGAAGTCGGTGAAAATCCGCTGATGCGTTATAATTGAGTTTCCTCTAAAGTGAGGGTAATGGGAAAATAATGCGAGTATAGAATTTGTATAAAGTGTTCGCCGATGTTGTAATGTGTTCTTTTATATCTTCTTTCCCCAAAAATAACGTTAGTTCTTTTTCTCGGCGCATTTCCGATGCTCTCCGGGACAAAATAAAAAAAAAGACTTCTTGCCAGTGGCAGCGCTAAGGGGAAATGAAATGTGAGTAACATGTTTTTCCTTTGCGACAGAATTAAATCTACCGGGTTTTCATCTTTCGGCTCCGGGCGTAAAGTTGCCGGGCTTAACGCTTTTGCTGGAGTGGAGTCCTTGTAACTTGTAAAGCATGCATCGTTAAAGGAAAGCCTGAAGGAAGGAACTAAAATGCGATAAAGACTCCAGGCTTGAAGTTTTGTGGCTGAAAGCTGCCGTTGAGAACTGCGCACTCTATTACACCTTACGGCTCGAGCCGGCTTGGAGGTTTAGGAAAAGGCTCGGCGTTGCCAACGCACATCCGTTGTTGGCGTGCGCTCAATTGCGTGCAAAGGTGTTGCTACATAGTTTTTTTGGAAGGCACCACAGCTGTTGGTAAGGACCCGGGAGCGTGTTTGGAGAAGTCTTAGAAGTGCCAGGAAATATAACTGCGCAACGCACCATTTGGCAGTTATTTTAAAGCGAAAGCCTTTAATAGCTCATACTCGCGGCCATGGATCTGCTCGGCATCCGTTACATCTAGCAACTAAAGCCTTACTTGCCTCATCAGTGTGCGCATGATTTGTGCATCCTCAGAAACTGTCCGCCTCACCTCTCAACCAAATGACGTTATCAGCGCTGTGAATAAAAATTCAGGGGGGCACTTTATTTACCTAAAGTGTGGTGAGGCAAAAACCTTTATCGCGGTGTTGCTGCTTGTGTCACTGATGTGTGCTTAAGATGTTGATTAAGTAAACAATTGTGTGTGAATCTTAAATGCTGGAGACACTGGAGGGCATTTGTGAGGCATCCGTGTGATTCGACGCCTTTCCGCACACTCCAGCGGCCTAGACAAGGAAAACTACATATGCGTTGGCAGGCTGAGCACATGAGGATGATGTGGTGTCAGAGCACATTATGGATGTGTCGGATGTTGTGGAAGTGTCGTGTGAACTGAGTTATGAGCTCCAAACAGAAGATGGACCAAAGGCTTCTGCACCGAATAACGGCAAGGGCCCGCCTGCAAGTACGGACAAACAGGATTCCCCGTCTACTGACCCAAAACCACCGGATCCGAGTCTGCCTTGGTCTGCTGCTTTGAGTCCTGTGCTTGCTGCTCAGGAGCCACCTGTCACCCAACGATCGCGAGAGCAGAACACCCCTGCTGTAGAATCAGTGGAGGCGCTTCAGCCAGTGAATGTGCCGCATGCCTTCTGTGCCGGCGATGCCCCTTCGTCGACGGAGTGCAGCAGTGTGTCGCCTGAAGTGTCAGCTTCTAGTGTGTTCGGTGCCCCGTCGGCTGTCAGCGTGGTTGCGAGTGACGCGGTCCACTCGGCTTCATGGGCCGAAGCCTTGGCTGTCTCAGAAGAGGCGATGGACAACAGCGCACCTTTGAAGCGTCCTGAAGATGATGAGATGTGTGCCGATGGCGATGAGCAGAAGGCACCTGGTGTGGTGGCACTGGGAAGGGTCACCTCAAAACGAAGGGCGATGTCTGCCCTAAAGCCGCCGATCTGCAGGCCGTTCACCCCAGGACAGCGGATGGCCTTCAATAAGACAAGCACCAAAAATGGCGGGCGTCACAGCATTTCCGGTCGCTACCCTTAGCATTAGGGGTTTGCGTAATCGTCGAAGGCAACTTTAGTTCCGGCATCTTTTAAACAAATGGGATGTGAGTGTGGCAGCCATTCAGGAAACAAAGCTGTCCTCTGATGAGGAGACTGAAGCTGCTGTCGAGCCTTTTTTTGTCAGAATTCAATTCGTTAGTCACTCGAGAGGCGTATCAGGCGGGTGCATGCGATTCCTGGCCAACACACTGGGGATTACTGCCGTGTCATATAGCACAGATGATGACGGGCGACGTATCTGCTGTGACTTCGCAATTTCGGGTGTGCAGTGGCGAATTGTTTGTGTTTATGCCCCTGTAAAACAGCATGATAGATGGCTATTTTTCTTGTCATTAGTCGACCATTTGTCCACGGATCGTAAAATTATGCTTTTGGGTGATTTTAGTTGTGTTTGTATGGATGAAGACCGAGCAGTGTTAAGTAAGCGGTATGACCCTAGTGCTGCTTTCCTTACTGATTTGGCATGCTAACCCAACTTAGATGATGTTGGGCAAGGCAAGGGACATACTATTCATTTCACTCATTTTCATTGTTCCTCTAGTGCTCGGCTTAACTGGATTCACGTTTCACCAGACATGTTATCCAGTGGTTTTGGTTACTAAGTGCGGCCCATATTCTTCAGTGATAACTGCATGGTGTCTCTTCAGATAGGGAGGTACAGTCGGCCCATACTCCATCCTCGATGGGAGCTGTGGAAGCTGAATAGCTGCTTGCTGTCAAATGAAATCTTTCAGCGTGGTGCATCTGCTTGCTTGAAGGACTCATGGTCACGCGGCGATCTCTCAGTTTTGCAAAAATGGGACTTAGTTAAACAAGAAACAAAAAAACAAACATTTGTATTGAAGCCTCAGCAAGAATAGCGTTTTTGAAGAGACATCATCTTCGAGAGCTCGGTCGTACTTTGGTTGAGCTACGTGATTTAGAGAGGATTAGCCCAGGTGCCTATGTAGAAGATATCACTGCCATAAAAGCAGAGCTTCAGCAGCTTGAAACCGAAAGATACGAAGGGGCCTTGATAAGATCTAGGACACGTAGGTTTCTGGATGAGCAACCATCTCGTCGGGCCCTGAGTGATGAAAGGCAGATTGCTCTAGCTAAAGAAATATTGGAAATTCATTATAGTGGTTGCACATACGGCGATAGTCCTGGTATTATTGAGGCTTTCTTTGACTATTATCGGCAGCTGTTTGGTAGTTGTGCGGACACAAATGTGACATCATATTACAGTCACTTATTCGAAGCCTTGCCCCGACTTGGCGTTGAGCAGCGTGCTGTAGTGGAGGGGCCTATCACTTTGGACGGAATTAAATCTGCCATTTATGACCTGGCGGCTCTGAAATCTCCTGGGCCAGATGGCATTACTAGCGAGTTCTATAAAACATTTTCCGCTTGCCTAGCGCCTGTGTTGACGGAGGCTTTCCAGGCTTCTTGCGATGTTGGTTCTTTGCCCCCTCACTTTCTATTCTGGGCATAATATATGAATTCCAAAAACCACAGATTCAAACCGGCTGAAACCAGCTGAGGGATATCGTCCAATTTCCCTCTGTAATCTAGATTACAAACTTTTTGCAAAGGTTCTTTGCAATGGTCTGCCGCTAGTTGTCGCTCACTTAATAGGCACGCATCAGGTCTGCGGTATCTGAGGCCGCAGCATCCAAACCCATATTCATATTGCACGTTTTCCGGCACTAAGCTCTTCGATTGCTCTTCCCACTTCGCTTACGCTGGTTGGTACCTCCAGTTCTTGTTTTATTTCGTCTCCAAGCTTTGGCATACGAGTCAAGAAAGTTTGTAAACCCCCCTTTTTCAAGCCGACGTCGCCTAAACAATTCCCGGTACTGCTGAACAAAAGCCAACTGAATAACTTTGCTATCATTCGTTACCTCGTTTCTGTACCTGGTTTGTTTTATTTAATTTTGAGTCGCGTACTTGTTTTCATCACTAAGCGAGCGTTTAGTAGGCACTTGGTCAACCCAGAGGCGTTGAGCACGCGCCCGTGTCACGGCAGCTGTATAATAATAATAATAATAATAATAATAATAATAATAATAATAATAATAATAATAATAATAATAATAATAATAATAATAATAATAATAATTGGTTTTTGGGGGGAAAGGAAATGGCGCAGTATCTGTCTCATATATCATTGGACACCTGAACCGCGCCGTAAGGGAAGGGATAAAGGAGGGAGTGAAAGAAGAAAGCAAGAGAGAGGTGCCGTAGTGGAGGGCTCCGGAATAATTTCGACCACCTGGGGATCTTTAACGTGCACTGACATCGCACAGCACACGGGCGCATTAGCATTTTTCCTCCATAAAAACGCAGCCGCCGCGGTCGGGTTCGAACCCGGGAACTCCGGATCAGTAGTCGAGCGTCCTAACCACTGAGCCACCGCGGCGGGGACAGCTGTATACCTGTTTTTTTTTTTCGAAAATCTCAAGTTTACTTTTCGTTTCTCTTATTTCTTATATCTTCCTGGCTGGGAACTTTCCAGGCTTACGAGCAAGTCAAGTTGGCAATGTAGTTCCTTTTATTTAACACGTTTATCGTGGCATATAATGCTTGCTCTTTCAATTGTGTTTATTTTTCACTTGCTGTTTGAAATCTTCCCGCCTAACTGCCCAGTTCCCAGGGTCTGCTGATAGCAATGCTTTGATAACCCATTAACTTTAAAACATTCGTCCTCGAGTAGCTGTGCGTTAAATTTCCAAAGGTCCCCCGAGAAACCAGATTTTTCTTTATTCCCCAGGGTAAACGTAACTAAGCTGGAGTTGTTGCACAAAGGAATCAGATCAAGCGACACATACGCTCTGTCAAGTCTCGCTTGACTTTCACCCTGGAAGCGAGTAAAATACGGCGTTACCGAAAGAACTTCAGCAACATCATCTAAACCGTTTTCTTGTACAATCAAATTCAACGATTCCGCACTTTTGTCACCGAGAAGTCTTTTTGAAATTCTGTCCTCTGGTTTACATACACAGTTAAAATCACCCAAAAGCACAATTAACCTCTCAAAGCACACATATTGTTCAAAACGCTCGAAAAATTCCTTGCGCTCGTTCTCCCTGTTAGGGACATACACACATATGACCCTCCATAGCCAACTGCAATAAAAAAAAATCAATTACAAGCAAACGGGCAGTTTGACACAGTTAAATTTTGTTCGACAATCCTCAGAGAATTCCTATTAAATACAGCACAACCACCCGATGTTCCAGAAAAATGGCACACATAAATGTTGTAGCGTGTCCCAAAAGGCTGCACCATATGGTCCGCCTGTTCCTGTCTTTCGACTTTCGTATCCTGTACGGCTTTTATGTAGAATTCATTATCTAGGAACATCCGGCTTAGCTGGTACTGATGCTTCTTAGAAGTCAGTCCCCTGACATTAACTGCTGCAATGTGGAACACTCCAAGAGGTGTCGAAGCCATCTTGTTTAGGTACAGGCGCCATATGGTGCGTACCTCGGGACACAAGGTGACGGTGGAGGGCGACTAGCCCAGTCCTAGGTGCTCGATGGGTACAGTGCCGGTATTCCAACGTCTCTTCTATAACTGCCTCATGCGTATGGACAGAAAACCCAACCCATGCAGTCCGTCACCGAAAAAGGCCATCTCACGTCCATAGAAACCACTCACAGCGCACTCACTCAACTAAGGCGGCGGCTTAGCCGCCGCTCGTTGATTGGCCCGTATATTCGGCCGCAGATTCAGCGTCGCTCGCCTCACACCACAGTCTTTTGCGCTGGCTGGCCGCCCTCGCTCACTTCGGGCTCTCCATTCGTACTGTGCTCGTGCGGTCGTTTTGCTACTTGATTGCTGATTGATGCATCTGTCACTTCCATGCTGTCACCATGTTGGGGAACCACGGAAGCTGACGCCCCACTGCCCAAGAAGCCTTCGTCCGTTGATGCCCTAACTTCTGCAGGCTGCGACACCTGTTGCTGCCGCTTACTTCTGAGCTTCTGCAAGGTTGTGGATGTTTCCGGAGGAGACACAGCTCGGTATTTTTCTTTCTCCACCCCGTCACCTGCATCTGCTGCAGCGTCTTCCGCGTCAGCCTCGTCCATGACAAGCTCGGACGAGATGTCAGCGTTGACTGGGACGGCAGAACTCGCGTACATACGTGCGTACGCAGTTGCTTTCTTCGTGCCCGTAGTGGCGACAGGTGCCGCACCGTGGAACCTTGCACTCACGGCGAATGTGTCCAGTACCGTGGCAGCGCAGACACAGCGAAGCTTTGACCGGTACAGTCACGACAGCCAGCTCACCGCCAACCCTGAATTCGTGAGGGAGGTCTTCCAGCTTCACGCCAGGATTCATTTTCAATGAAACCAAGCGCTTCGTCGACCCCTTGCTGGCGTCACCCTGGACGAGCCACTGTTCTTTGGTGACTTCGCTCACCTTACCGTACGGAGCGAAGGCTACCCTCACATCTTCGTCGGGCACGTTGTGCAGCAACCAGTGCAGCTTGACGCGGACATCCTGGTTTGCCGGGTCGATGACGAGACAGCGGCGGTCCTTGACTTTCAGTTCGCCGGCAGAAAGAACTTTCGTCACCGCATCAGCACTGACAAAAGTAATTGCCTACACATGGCTCATGCGATACGCCACCAAGGCGATAACCTCGGGGAGCCGCATCGGCTGAGCCAGCGCATCCATGAAATCTTCGACCTGATAAGGGCGGGCCCGCATGTCAGCCTGCAAAAAAATTGTATTTAACACAACACGTCCTGTAGGAAGTGTTGGCAGAATCACCTGATATTCCTCATGCGATGCAAAGTACCTCTTTCCGCGGCCAGACATAGCCGCCGTAACCACTCCGCTGGAGCCCTGCATGCTGCGTTCGTTCACTCGCGTGGTCGGTAGCAGAACCCGCAAGGCTTTCGCCTTGAAACACGCAAGGTGACTTAAGTTCTCCCCTAATTTTTTTGTTTGAGCCGTCGTTTACCATTACTCTTACTTTTCACTCGTTATGATCAGTTATACGTTAGCTTTTCGCAGCTCTCCTTATGGCTGTCGCGAGCAGCGCGCTTTCGAACCGAATACGGCGGTTTTTAATGAGACCTAGGTTTCTCTTTTTCGGCAATGGTATTTCTAAAATTGCGCACTAAAGCATGAAATCTTAATAAGTTGAAATATTTCTGTTGCTGCGTAGAAGGTAGTTCGCATGAGCAAGGCTAACTGAACACTTTTCTTAGCAGGCCCGTTTTCCTTACGAGTGTTACCAACAGAAATTTATTGATTAGGCTACTTTTATATTTAATGCAATACTTAAGATAGTTTTGTGCAGTGTTAAAAGATACGATGAGCTTTGCCAATACGATGATAAAGGCGATGACGGTTTGTTGCAGCCTTGAAAAAAAGAGATAAGAATGCAGGCCTGCTAAACGCAATGAAGGCTTGAATGACAAATAACGGCAATACAAGCGCACTGAAGAATATGGACGGCGATCAGAATCACAAGTAAACACTAAATTTAGGCAAAATAATCTGCTGGAAATAATGAAATCTTAAACAAGAGGCAAAAAAATTTAGAAGTTTACAAACATCTGACGAAGCTTTGCAATATTCGTTTTGGAGTCACGGCAAGAATATCATTAATGAGTCAATAAATATTTTGGGAACATATACACATTTTCCAGCCATTAAAACGTACTAATTCGACTCACTGAACGTTCACGCTGCTGAATAGCCGCCCCCCCCTCCTTCCCCCCCAAAAAAGATTTCTGAACTTAGGATTGCGGTAACCTTTCTTTCATGAATCCTGACTGGAGCAATCTTAAGTGATTTTTCTGTAAACAAAGACCACCAGAGCATCATGATCGCTACCGGCAGTCTTTCCTCCTGCGAGGCAGCTTGTTTTGTCCAAAATCTGCCACATGGGCAGATGTCTAGCGAGGGCCACAAGAGTGGATACCGGTATTTTGGTGTGCCTTATTACATGTGCGTATTGCACGCAACCCTTAATTTGGAGCCGTACGTATGCGAGAATGCATGCTTCAAGTGTGCTTGCTCCTGAGCACAAACAGCTTTAGATTTTTGTTCTAAATGGTGATGTGATACTTGTCTGCACTCGTCTTTCACGAGTGTAACCTCTGTGCCTTGTCATGCATTTACTTCAATCTTGAAGTTCTCTCTGATGCGCACACCTATTCTGCAACTTACCTGTGTCTTTGAAACTCTTTTTTCAGTGAGCTGTGATTATTCTTATTTATTGTATTTCACTTACCTTAAATACTTCCAGCGCATGGCGTAGGAATCGCCAGGAAATAGCATTCGCGAATCTGATCCGCACCCCAAGGCAGAACTCAGAAGTCTTGGACCAGGGAAGAAAAAAAGCATAGAGGAAACAAAAACGATGAAGATCGTGAAATGTCATCGCAGGCGTCGCGACCAAACGGTGGAAGGCTGCCCTCTCGCCGTGCACGTTTAGCCACGAAAAGATCTGGCTGCTCATTCAGTGGAATCCATGCGAGATGGTGTATTTCGTGTAATAAATGGCTGGAATTTCAGGCGAAAGTCTGGTGAAAGGCTTTTGGCTTATGTATGCCGTAGATGCCGTGCCCGTAGTGGCGACAGGTGCCGCACCGTGGAACCTTGCACTCACGGCGAATGTGTCCAGTACCGTGGCAGCGCAGACACAGCGAAGCTTTGACCGGTACAGTCACGACAGCCAGCTCACCGCCAACCCTGAATTCGTGAGGGAGGTCTTCCAGCTTCACGCCAGGATTCATTTTCAATGAAACCAAGCGCTTCGTCGACCCCTTGCTGGCGTCACCCTGGACGAGCCACTGTTCTTTGGTGACTTCGCTCACCTTACCGTACGGAGCGAAGGCTACCCTCACATCTTCGTCGGGCACGTTGTGCAGCAACCAGTGCAGCTTGACGCGGACATCCTGGTTTGCCGGGTCGATGACGAGACAGCGGCGGTCCCTGGCTTTCAGTTCGCCGGCAGAAAGAACTTTCGTCACCGCATCAGCACTGACAAAAGTAATTGCCTACACATGGCTCATGCGATACGCCACCAAGGCGATAACCTCGGGGAGCCGCATCGGCTGAGCCAGCGCATCCATGAAATCTTCGACCTGATAAGGGCGGGCCCGCATGTCAGCCTGCAAAAAAATTGTATTTAACACAACACGTCCAGTAGGAAGTGTTGGCAGAATCACCTGATATTCCTCATGCGATGCAAAGTACCTCTTTCCGCGGCCAGACATAGCCGCCGTAACCACTCCGCTGGAGCCCTGCATGCTGCGTTCGTTCACTCGCGTGGTCGGTAGCAGAACCCGCAAGGCTTTCGCCTTGAAACACGCAAGGTGACTTAAGTTCTCCCCTAATTTTTTTGTTTGAGCCGTCGTTTACCATTACTCTTACTTTTCACTCGTTATGATCAGTTATACGTTAGCTTTTCGCAGCTCTCCTTATGGCTGTCGCGAGCAGCGCGCTTTCGAACCGAATACGGCGGTTTTTAATGAGACCTAGGTTTCTCTTTTTCGGCAATGGTATTTCTAAAATTGCGCACTAAAGCATGAAATCTTAATAAGTTGAAATATTTCTGTTGCTGCGTAGAAGGTAGTTCGCATGAGCAAGGCTAACTGAACACTTTTCTTAGCAGGCCCGTTTTCCTTACGAGTGTTACCAACAGAAATTTATTGATTAGGCTACTTTTATATTTAATGCAATACTTAAGATAGTTTTGTGCAGTGTTAAAAGATACGATGAGCTTTGCCAATACGATGATAAAGGCGATGACGGTTTGTTGCAGCCTTGAAAAAAAGAGATAAGAATGCAGGCCTGCTAAACGCAATGAAGGCTTGAATGACAAATAACGGCAATACAAGCGCACTGAAGAATATGGACGGCGATCAGAATCACAAGTAAACACTAAATTTAGGCAAAATGATCTGCTGGAAATAATGAAATCTTAAACAAGAGGCAAAAAAATTTAGAAGTTTACAAACATCTGACGAAGCTTTGCAATATTCGTTTTGGAGTCACGGCAAGAATATCATTAATGAGTAAATAAATATTTTGGGAACATATACACATTTTCCAGCCATTAAAACGTACTAATTCGACTCACTGAACGTTCACGCTGCTGAATAGCCGCCCCCCCCTCCTTCCCCCCAAAAAAAGATTTCTGAACTTAGGATTGCGGTAACCTTTCTTTCATGAATCCTGACTGGAGCAATCTTAAGTGATTTTTCTGTAAACAAAGACCACCAGAGCATCATGATCGCTACCGGCAGTCTTTCCTCCTGCGAGGCAGCTTGTTTTGTCCAAAATCTGCCACATGGGCAGATGTCTAGCGAGGGCCACAAGAGTGGATACCGGTATTTTGGTGTGCCTTATTACATGTGCGTATTGCACGCAACCCTTAATTTGGAGCCGTACGTATGCGAGAATGCATGCTTCAAGTGTGCTTGCTCCTGAGCACAAACAGCTTTAGATTTTTGTTCTAAATGGTGATGTGATACTTGTCTGCACTCGTCTTTCACGAGTGTAACCTCTGTGCCTTGTCATGCATTTACTTCAATCTTGAAGTTCTCTCTGATGCGCACACCTATTCTGCAACTTACCTGTGTCTTTGAAACTCTTTTTTCAGTGAGCTGTGATTATTCTTATTTATTGTATTTCACTTACCTTAAATACTTCCAGCGCATGGCGTAGGAATCGCCAGGAAATAGCATTCGCGAATCTGATCCGCACCCCAAGGCAGAACTCAGAAGTCTTGGACCAGGGAAGAAAAAAAGCATAGAGGAAACAAAAACGATGAAGATCGTGAAATGTCATCGCAGGCGTCGCGACCAAACGGTGGAAGGCTGCCCTCTCGCCGTGCACGTTTAGCCACGAAAAGATCTGGCTGCTCATTCAGTGGAATCCATGCGAGATGGTGTATTTCGTGTAATAAATGGCTGGAATTTCAGGCAAAAGTCTGGTGAAAGGCTTTTGGCTTATGTATGCCGTAGATAGCGCACGTATTTCTCGGTGTTTCGCGCGAAGTCACTCAAGCGTAACGAAACTTCGCAAATAGAGGCAAGAAATTATTTGAAGATGCGTCTGAAAGTTATCACGCTTCAACACGACTCACGAACTGAGACGTGAATTCACGTATGTTTACTCTCCCAACATTATTATTCTTTTTTCTTCACAGTAAGCTGCGGGCTCTCTCAGACTCCTGTCTAAGAAGAGTGATAGCTAGCAGCGTGATGTCAAAAAAGTCAAACTGCTACAGTAATTACATTTATGTGTTAATGCATTGATGCGCTCATCAGAATGTGAGAAGACTTTGAAGGGGTGAACGGCGTCGCTTTTCTTCCATGTCTGCCTTATTGTGTGTCTCCAGCTGCATGTGGTGCAACGGTGCTTCTCGGTCGACAGACATTTCTAGCCATTGCTAACGCAATCTATACCACTCCTGGCTCTAACTAAATAGAGCAGGAAAGGGCACACTTCCTTGAAGCAAAGCATGCAGATGACGAAACACAAGATTGCAAAGCGAGCGCCATACTCAGTTCTTCGGGCTAAAAAAACACCGCTGTTATGCCCATTTTTATGGCATTGTTTTAAGTGCATCAGAAAAGTCTGCATTGACTCTTTCTGCGCGTTTTGTTCAGTGCTAAAGAAAATCCCTCTTAAAGTTTTCTGTTTGTTTTGGGGATGAGCTAGCATGCACGTGAACGGTTCTCCTGGCTCGAAAAACGACGCGAAAACAATGTGAGCCAGAAATGAGGTCGTCGTGTCAACAACGCTGCGTCGAGAGCACAATCCGGATAGGAAGCAACTGCTCCTAAACTTTTTAGAGTTCGATTTGGTGTCCAGCTTTGAGCCATAGATAAACATTTGTTTTGGATCGTCGCTTCCGCTTCAAACAATTATTGTCGCACTGGAGGGGAAGTCCTTGAGAGGGCACGCGCACTTGAGAGGGGAAGAGGTTAGAGAGGAGGAACAGGGGGTAGCTTCGAAAGAAGAGGTATGCAACCCCTGCAATACATAGCTCGTCTCCTACAGTCCCCGCGCTCTGGCTTTCGCGGAATTCGGATGCGCAGA
Organism: Amblyomma americanum; assembly: GCA_030143305.2. Lineage (NCBI taxonomy): Eukaryota > Metazoa > Arthropoda > Arachnida > Ixodida > Ixodidae > Amblyomma > Amblyomma americanum. Next base: position 261,154 of record JARKHS020004450.1, read on the forward strand.
TGACTAGAAACTTGGAGGAAGGCCGGAGCAGCTTGCATGAATGGAATTGACGATGAATAAGTTGAGTTGAAACGTGATTGCGTCTCGCCAGCTAGCGCTTGCTATCAATCAATCAATCAATCAATCAATCAATCAATCAATCAATCAATCAAGCAATCAATCAATCAATCAACCAATCAATCAATCAATCAAGCAATCAAGCAATCAATCAATCAACCAATCAAGCAATCAATCAATCAATCAATCAATCAATCGTTTCACTTTCATCACAAAATGATGAGGGCTGGTTCAGCCAAAAAGTGGAAACAACTTCCACTTGAAACAGCCTGAACCCCCCGTGTACATGGCTTGCAGCGTTACCGCATTACCACGCGTGTAATCGCCATTCATTTCTTAGCGCGACTGCGCTACTTCACTGGCAAAGTTGAAAAACCCGAAGTATCTGGGAAGCCTCAACCTATGACCCTTGACGGAGCGCCAGCGGCGGAGGACTTGCGCAGCTGCTCGGTCAACGCGCGGATCCCGCACCTCCCACTCCCCGCCCCGCGTGGCTGCCCCCTTCCCCCCTTTCCGGGGTGAGGAGAGCGAGGGAGGCTCACGGCGCCGCCAGCAGCCTAGTTGCGGAGCTGCCTCTTCTCACATGTTCCCTCTCTAGGTCAGCCCGCCGCTGTTGCCTCAGGAAACGCACTCTTCGCCTTGCGTCCCCGGTGCGCTCCGCCGTCCCCGCTCCCGACATACGAGGCTCATGGGCACTGGAATCACACCGTATCCTCGTGACAAACAAACCAGCTCTTCAGGCACCGAGCGCAAATCAGACGCACGTGTAGCAAGCAAAACAAAAACAGAAAGAAATGGAGAAGGAACGCACACAGCTAAGCAAGCGCTTTAGTACGTCCTACTTGATCCAACTACTTTAAATCCCTGCAATTTTCCGATGTTTTTAAGAAATGACTTTTTCACTATCCCAGACGGGCCCCTGCACCAGTGAAACCAGCATTAGAAGCAGCAGAACACTAAGAAATTCAAAGAAACTGCTAGCATTTTTGAAAAGCGGTATAAGGTTCTAGCCTCGCAGCTTTCGTTATTTGAAATAAAAGACCATAACAGCAGCAGCGCTTCTGTAGCATAAGTTCTAAAGACAAATACTTGACGAACGGCGAATTCACATGGCTATGAACTGAACAAGCAGCGGGGAGATGATTTCGCCTCTCTTACGAGATGCGAAGGCAAAGTCACATTTGAAGACGAGGCTGAATGCTGAGCACGTAGCCGCTTTCGTGGGCCCATAGAATGTGCATGGAATTGCATAAAGCCTAAGGCACGCACACAGTTTGTAGCATTGTCTATGCCATGGAAAGAAATAGATACATGGTGTTAATTCCTTCGGGTTGCTGTTAAGAAGCTTGCTCTACAAGATTAGTCCTTTTCTGTAGTAGGGGCATGGTCTTTTATTTTTTAAACTAATAAGAGGGTGAGTTACTTATTAAATTGGCAGTTTTACTTGAAATTCTAGTATCAGCATTTATTACGCCTCCAGAATGGAGAAGCGCTACGGGGTGGCGCAAGTTACAAGGCGTCCTGCAGTATGATGCTTTTTGCTTCACTGTGCCGATGTTATTAACGCACTAACGAATGTTTTGAGGTGGTCCGTGCCAAATATAGATTAAGCAATTCGTGCTTCGGTTTGACTTTGGGCGGTCGCTGCGTGTGTTCTGCGGAAAAACAAGTTTTATTACATGCCTTCTTGCATCGCATGCCATTTGTTTTGTTTACACTTTGTCTCAAGCTGTTTACAAGGTTTCCACTTCATTGTCTTTTACCGTTGACATTATCATTGCTGTGGTCTGTTTTTCTTGTTTATATTGTGGACCATCTTACTTTTGTATTTCCACTGTGCTTTTGCTGCAATTGTTCTTAGCAGTTTACTAAGTTTTTGTGTTTTTTTTCTAGGTGTCTGCGTCTTTTGTTTGAGTAGGCTATGCCTTGCTACTGTTGTTTTTACCACGGTTCTTTCTTACCATTCGTAGAGCCGTCGCGGTGGCAGAGTGGTTACGGCACTCGGCTGCCGGCCCGAAAGACGCGCGTTCGATCCCGGCCGCGGTGGTCGAATTTTGATGAAGGCGAAATTCTAGAGGCCCGTGTACTGTGCGATGTCAGTGCACGTTTAAGAACCCCAGGTGGTCGAAATTTCCGGAGCCCTTTACTACGGCGTCTCTCATAGCCTGAGTCGCTTTGGGACGTTAAACCCCCATAAACCAAACCTTACCATTCGTAGGTTCCGGGCGATGTTGTCATTTTCTTTTTTGGTATTTTGGTTTTTGGTGTCGTTCTTTCTTCGATTCGTCATCAGTCGCTGTTATTAACGTCGCAGAATTTGTCCAGTCACAAGCCTCTTTGTAATCAGGGAGTAATTACTCACTAGAATTCACCGAAACGCTGCCATACGACTACAAATAAAAGTTATAAAGTTTTCACGAAAGCTCCGTAGTTGCAGCAAGATTCCTGTTCATGCGGGGATCAATCCGTAACCACTGCCTCACCGGTGCAGTCCCTCTACCAGCTAAGCTAACCTGGACGACTAGCATGCAGTAGAGCAAGAGCAAATTGATCAACAACTCGAAGTAGGAAAGATGCTGGTCAAATGCTTTAGGAAATCCTCCAAGGCGGAGTACATTTGTAAAGATTTGTAAATTTTTCTTCAAGTACAAACTGTCCGTGGAGGCTGTAAAATCACCTTCGTAGCCGTATGGCTGCACCTTAATGGATGCTAATGAGTACTCTCTTATTACAAATCTACTCCATCTTGAAGGATTCTCGTGAACATTGAGCCAAACCTTTTTTGCAGGCTTCGAGGAACACCCATATTCCGATAAGGTATTATTCTGGGCTAGTCAGTACACGGTTCAAAATGAAGGCACAGCGCACGAAGGACGGGACTAAGGAAGAGACTGTGTTCTTCTCTTTTTTAGTTTGACGCATATCCCGGCTCATCGGGGGAAAAGCAGCGTAAGACTTGTGCCAGATGCCAGCGCAGACACGGTACGGTTGCTCAACGAGCGAACAGCTGCCGGCTTCTTGGCACTCTCTGACTCCACGTCCACTGATTATACCTCGAACAACGATGACCGTACGTGCTCAAGAGTCTTAGTTTCCAGGAATCGTAAAGCAAGCGAGAAAGAACGAGAGGTTCATTTTATTAACGAGCACAAGTGAGGCTCTCACTATATCCTGCGCCTGGTTGACGTGGGCGCACTGTCGTTCATGCTACACCAACGACAGTAAGGCACTCGATGAGCGTGGGGTGAGAGGATGGGAGTTAAGGCAGTTGATAGAGCGAGAGGACAGTAGAAGAGGCAGTGATCTAGAGTAGCTTAAACAGAAGGAGTGCGAGCGTAGTTGGAAAAAGAAGAGTATATGGCAGATGTAATGAGGGTATTTCTTCTAATGAGTAGTTACGAGGCATTCCTTGTTATCTGCTGCATTTCTTCGTAATAAAGGTATGCCTTTGTTAACTTTAATGCGCTCAGTGTGAACATAGTGGACGAGGAAGCACTAGGGAGACAGACAGCAACGGAACGTAGCGCATTGTTGTTTCCTCTTTGCGTATACGTCCTCATTAATTACGTCCACAGTGAGCGCATTCAAACTGCGAAGAAAGGCAGTACCATATAGCCCCATTTCTCGGATTTCAATGAAGGTGTTCGAGTTCTACGAACTATTTGTGCTTCGGTAACATGATTTAGTACATGTGCTTTGCGTAGAACCAGTGTCGTGACCAAGAGAGTGATTTGTGATTTGTGAGGGTTTAACGTCCCAAAGCGACACAGGCTATGAGGGACACCGTAGTGGAGGGCTCCGGAAATTTCAACCACCTGGGGTTTTTAACGTGCACTGACAACTCACAGTACACGGGCTTCTAAAATTTCGCCTTCATCGAAATTCGACCGCCGAGGCCGGAATCGAACCAGCGTCTTTCGGGACAGCAGCCGAGCGCCATAACCACTGAGCTACTGCGGCGGCTACCAATAGAGTGAGCGCAGGTTTTGTCGAGTTACATTCTAAAGCAGTCTTGTTTTATCGCATAATAAGGAAGCAGTGGAATGCTATCATGAAGCGTTTCTCGAGGAAAAAAGATGTAAAATTTCTTTTCCGGCAGGGAATATTACCTTGTGCCACTGGGGCTACCGGCCAGTATACCTGATTAAGCTTAAGGTTACCTGCCTCAGACGTAGCGGTCGCTATAAGGACTTAATCATGCGCTCATCACAGCGAGCGTGAGGTGTGAGAATCTGCTGAAGCCCTCGTGGTGCGTTTTCAATTAGAGAACAAAAATAATTGCACTCAAACACTGATGCGCTCCCACGGAAAAGAACCGCCCGCACACTGCACGGACGCCTCCAGCCGGCCACGTGTGTGGTGTTCCCGAACGAGGACGGGCACGCACAAACTGCCGCATCGATCGCCTTGATTTCTAGCCGGTCGACGGAAGAGGCAGCCATCGCCCTCTCCACACACGCCCAAGTGATGTCGTCACCAACTCCCCGGCCGCCTGCCGCTCGAACGCATCCGGACTCTTCGCTCCCCAATCGCAACACATGCTCAACAATGGACCACTTGCGGAAAAGCGAGCGCCGCCTGCCGTGCAAACAGGGAAGCTCCGCTGGCACTTTTGGTTGGAAAGGGGTTCTCGAGCAGGCGTGTGCAAAGGTAGATTTCAGCTGTTCACGTGCGCTTGTTTTCTTGCTTTAGCGTTGTTTCTTCGCCGGAAGCGTGCGTTTGCTAACGAAAGAGGATGATGGAGGAGGAGAACACCCCATTTCCGTTTTTAGAAACGGGGTGGGGCGAAGAGTTTTCGAGTTGTAGCCTGAAAAACGACCATGTGTGGTTGAACCTGCAGTCTACTACCTCACCGGAACGCCGAATGACCAAATGAAAGTGTGCATGAATGTGCGCCTAAGTGCGGGCGAGTGTAACAGCATAATGAAATGCACTTTCCTAATGTCCATTTATGTTCGCGCTTCCTTGATAGGGCAAGAGATTCTGCTAACTTCTTGCAGCACCTTTTGCCGCAGGCCACACTTAACTGGTCAGTAAACGACCCGTTGCACCATCTCAACCACGGCTCGTGCTGATACGATAGAGCATTGCTTTGCGTTCTAACAGGCCGCTGGAGCGTTGGAATGCGCAGGATATAGGCGAGGTTGCGCAGTGACGCGTGCTTCGCTGTTGAGATAGCACAGCTTGACATTGTAGCATTTATGAATGTTCATACTAGTACAAATAATTTGGCTGTCACCGAATACGCACGTGCGTCGATGGCAAAACTCTTCTAGAATGACCGAGCTGTGCGCACTTGGGAGCAAGCGCGAAATGTAGCAGGAACAGTCGTTTCGAAACGTGCTCGATGCGCGAATTGCTGGCTCCATTAACGGCTTCGTCTTTTGCGCGTTGTATCTCGTAGCGGCTTTTATTACGTCCAAGTATCGCTGTTGCAAAACGCGTGGTTAGTTTAGTTAGAAACGCGTTGAAGTTACATGACAGTTACGTGGCAGTTACAGCTCACATCTGTCGCCGCACTACAGCGCTGGAATGCACGGCCAGCTCATGTTTTCCAACCAAAACCAAATCGCCTACAGAGGGCGCTAGCTGCGCTTTCACCGCGCATGCGCAGAAACTTTTCCGCAAATGGTCAATTGCCCAATCCCAGCGCGCTTTCCATAGTACGCATAGTCTGAGCTTCAGGCCACGTGTCCCTTAATGCCAACGAGCGCACACAAGCGCTCGCTCGACAACTTAGAGACCAGGCGACGGGTGGTCCCCTCTATACAGCTTAAACAGCGCGCTACTTACAGGACCACTCACAAACCAGCACGTTTTCGAATACCACGTGCTCAAAGAAAGAACACCTTTACTACTGCACCGACCGCTTAACAGAGAGGACACCACATCGTAGCGGCAGTTGGAAGTTGGTGCCAGTCCTGTCTTGTATGTACTGCCTGCATTTTCTCGGGCTAGTTCGCTTTTATGCACACGATTTCCTTCTTGAACCTCCACCACAAGCATATGTTCTTCTCCTCACCACATCCCTCGCGCTGCCAGCCGTTCGACAGCGCACAACTCTCTATTCCCGAACCCTCGCCGGCAACCATCTATGCCTAAATCTCGCAAGCACCTCATCATTGGAAGATGCTCTGTCCAGCTCTGTCTTATGCGGCTACAAACGGCTTGTCGGACAGGTCTGCATGATAGCAGAACTATGAGTCCTGAACTGAGAACCCCGCCCACGAAGACTGTTCCCTCGGCTACCGCTCCTTATAATGGAACAAAAGCTTTTCACCACCACCACTACCTCCACGCTGTGACTGCTGCCGTAAGTGACTTCAATGTTCTTGCACAAGTGAGCTAGAACTAAGCGGAATATGTGACGCTAGCCTTTAGTGCGAGCTGGAAGGATGAGCAGCAGCAGGAGAAAAATGGGAAAGGAGGGAAGGAGACACGCGCCGCCGCGGCAGCGCGACCGGCGCGACACTAACCGGTCGGTCAACGCACGCCGATTGTCTGCACGCTTGGGGAGTCCTCCCTAGGCGAGGGGAGCAGCAGCGCAGAGCGGCGCGCGTTCTCCGGGGATTCCGACTCGTCCTCCGACGCATTGTTATCCGCGTGGAGCGCGCACGTGTGTGTCCGTGCGTCATTCAGAGCGAAGAGTGTCTCGGCCCCCGGAACTTCTGGTCCTTTTTCGACAAAGCATCACACACCTCGGGTCCTGCTGCTGTTGCCCCTCTCTGCGGAAAGGGAGCTTCGCCTTCGGCGTCTGCACTCTCGTGAGTAACGGTTGGGGCTCATGTCCTCGAAGAAGACCGAGGCTTTGGCACGTGTAGGATTTAGCCTCCACGTGCTCTAAGCTGCGGAAAAGTTAGAGCAATTTCGGATGTGGAGAAACGCGAATGCCATTGAAATAAAACACCTACCAAACCGCAATAGAGTTCTTGTGAACGGTGAAAGAGTGGCTAGGTTCCTCCTATTACTCTTCTTTTATGGCTAATACAATGACAGAGTTTGATGAGTGGAATGAATCGTTGTATTCCCGAGGTTTACCCTCTCTGACATAAGACAATAAATATCAAATGTTCTCATGAGCACATTGCAGAAGCATTAGAACCCCGCGCTTATTGCAGAGACATACGTTGCGCTTGTCAATAACTCTCTGCTGAGAGCGCCACTATTCAACTATGTTAAACAATTCTGCATGCTTGTAGAGATCGTCGCTCGAGACTGGCTGAGATGCCGTGGATTTTTCGAAGTATTGTCTGTGGGTGACTACAATATATTAAGATTAAACGGACGAAAAAGGTCTGCTATGCAATTTAGACGCCGGACCAATCTGCTGGCAGTTCGCTTTGTTTTGTGATATGTGCATATGGGCCCCTATGCTCTGACTGTGACGGCATGGAGGTTGGTGAAATAAGCTTATGGTCTTTATATGTCATACTTGTACAAAGCCTAGAAACGGAATGTCGAGATTTTTCACAAGTTTGCAAATCGTGATTCAAAGCAGTATAACGCTGCAGGGCAAACTTCTTTTGTTCTGTAAAACTGGGACAATCACAGTACGCCAAACCTTCGCTTAATGAAAGATCGGCGACCCTTGAATTTCTTTCTTTCTTTTTACCACTGCCCACCACTGCATCGCCGGCCTCTCACTTTTTATCTGCCCTGTGTTTTGTCGTGGTAACTAACCACGTCACTCGAATGCGCTCTCTTTTAATTGTTAAAACTTTGCTATTCTTTTTCTCTCCTTTCTTTATCTTAACAGATTATTACCTCCTGACTGCACGTTGCAATTGCTGCCTGCTACGAGGTTCCCAGTCAGCGACTTGGAAGACGCCGAAAGAATTTTTCTTTGTTTAGGCGCTTGCTTCAGTAAACCGCCTCCTTGACTTTTAAGTGGGAGATTCACAGCAGGTAATATTTTCTTAAGGTGTATTTTGGCTCTTCCCGGTGCACGCAATCCTAAAACAGTACAGGCTGAAAGATTATTTCGTTATGCTACACTGCGTGAAACAAAGACACTACTCTTTAATGCTGATGCATCGTCACGTAGCCAAGGGGTTCATTCTTGCCTTATTCCGAAATACGGTCAATCCGCGACGTTATTTTCCTCACTTGTGTTTACGGTCATAGCCCAGCGGAATCACAATAACACGCTTAGCAACAGCACGTTAAGGGTAACAACCTCAAAACACCTCTTTACTGATGCACCTGCACTGTAAAATGATGAGTGCAGCCCCTCGCCCAAGCAAAGTACGCCAGGGGTTTCCTTCTAAGCCATGTAATGGGAGTCTTGTAGCATCAGGGGCACTCATTGTCTTCGGAGGAGTCAGGTAAAGAGTTCCTCTCACCTTCAAGGGATTCAAAATGCTCTCGGACTTCGCGGTCTAGAAGCAAACCTATGAAGTGGCCTGCGCAGAAGGCGTACACTAGTCCGTCATGCGATCACCTGACTACTGACTGGATGACGCGAAGGCCCAATGCCTAGAGCAAAGACCGCCCCATCTCTAGCCAGTTGGATAACGCTTTTAGTTCCCAGCAGGTGAACGAGCGCAATAGTTTTTGGTGACGAAATATTACGACGGTATAGGAAACAACACCACTTGCGTAAAAAAAATTTTTTTTTTCAGAGTAAACAATGCGCCTACTCGGGTGAAGTGAGGTGAGGTTAGGATTGGTTAGGTTAGGCTAGGTTACGCAGACAATGGTGGCAGCGGCTACGACGTGGAAACCAGGAACGGGCGGAACTGACAAAGTACTCAAATGTGGAAAAATGAACTCACTATAGTAACAAGTCCTTCATTAACTAGCGGCCGTGAGCTGGCTGTGAGATGGTCTCCATTACAGGATACAGGGTGTTTTCAGTACAGTATTTCTCAGCGGTGTAGCATTAAGGAGCGCGTGTCGGAGAAAATCTGGCATTGAACGTGAGCGAAAAAATTCACAAAAAATTCGGAGCGGAGCAAGCAGCGACTTGTCCCGAATCGAAAAACTATCGCGCGCCTTCGTAAAGCAAGAAGCAGCGCGGGTTAGGTTTAGGCTTAGGTTAGGTTAGGTTTAGGACCATCTCACGGCCAGCTTATGGCCACCGGTTAATGAAGGGCTTCTTACTATAGTGAGCTCATTTTTGCACATTTGAGTACTTTGTCAGTTGCGCCCGTTCCTGGTTTCCGCGTCGTAACCGCTGCCAGCATTCTCTGCGTAACCTAAATCTAAACCTAACCTAACATAACCTAACCTAACCTAACCTAACCTAACTTTACTCAACATAACCTAACGTAACCTAACCTAACCGTGCGCTTCTTGCTTTATGAAGGCGCGCGATAGTTTTTCGAATCAGGTCATGTCGCTGCTTGCTCCACTGCGGATTTTTCGTTGATTTTTTGTTCACGGTCAACGCCCGATATTCTGCGACACGAGTTTATTAACGCTACACAGCTAAGAAATACTGTACTGCAAACAACCTGTATCCTGCAATGGAGAACAACTCACGGCCAGCTCACGGCCGCCGGTTCATGAAGGACTTGTTGCTAGTGGCCTCATTATGGCACATTTGAGTACTTTGTCAGCTGCTACCGCATAGGCGCCCGTTCCTGGCTTCCGCGTCGTCTCCACTGCCTTGCTGTGTGTCTTTTTTTGTCCGCCGTCTCTGCGCGCTGCCTCGTAGCAATGAACCTGATGATGCAATCATGTAATGCGAAGGCAAGATGATCGCTGGTCCTTAAGGATAACGGAGTGGGTTCCAAGAGAAGGCAAGCGTGGCAGGGGGTGGCAGAAAGTTGGGTGGGCGGATGAGATTAAGAAGTGTGCGGGCATACGGTGGTCGCAGCTGGTAAAAAGGCAGTGTTAAATAGAGAGACATGAGACGGACCTTTGCCCTGCAATGGACGTAGTCAGGCTGACGATGATGACGATGACTCATGGGAAAAAAAGAAAACACAGACAAAGAACCATAATATTAGCAAAAACGACTCAAACGCTATCCTATAATAATGAACGACCAACTAGCTCTTTTTAAAGCACTGCTGGTGGCGACAGCCGAGGAGGCAAGAAAAGAGCTAAAAGCTTTGTAAGGTAAGTGTCTTTTGGCTGAATTCGTACCCTCAAACATAAAAGAAGCCGTGTGGCGGCGATAGCGGGAAGTTCACACGATGCGCTTGTTACAAGACGGACATCGAAAACAAAATGCCCACCGCTCTCGGACACACTCAACTTATTGGCGGGAGCGAACCGAACACTGCGCTTCGCGTCATCAACTTTAACTTATCGAACAATGCGATCGGAAGCAGCAATGAGCAAGATGAAGAGGCTGTGAGGGACCTGACATTGAACAATAAACAGGCTGTCACCAACCAATCCACACTCCCTTCGCCCGTCGGTTTTGCCCCCTCTTCCCAGAGCCCATGTTCCTCCCCCTGCTTCTCTGCTCCGCACTCCTTTGGTGCCGCCACGCCAACGTCGCCGAAATCTCGGGCAGCGGGCCATTAACAGCTATGACAGTAAACGGTTTGAGAACTTATGAGTTCTCTTGAGTTTTTTTCAGTCCGGGCTTGAGACAGAGAGATAAGGGGAGATGGAGCAAAAATACAAGGGTGTAACCCAAAATATATATGATTTGGTTTCTGTTGCTTCCAATAATGGCTCGTATGCTGAAAGGGCAGTGACGAAAATTACATCTATTTGTTGATTTCGGCAAAATTTCAATCTCTATAGCTTTGCGTGCCGTTGTAAACGTTTGTCTGGCAGCAAAATACGCATTTACGATTGTGAAAATTGAGATTAAAATTTTCTCGCCGCTGAAAACAAATTTGTCATTGCAGATCCTCGCAAGTTCTTTATGTATTGACTTTATGTAGCTTCAACATGCGGGGGTTCACAAACAGGCGCCCTCCCTAAGCGGAAAAAGGCTGCCCGGTTTTATTTTGGCATGCGCAATTAGACACAAGCATACGCAACACCAGGCTTACCCGTTTACGAAGCGACCACAACACGCCCGTTAGATCTGCGCGTCGCTCATTTATTCGCAGTCAGCAACCCATATATCAAACTGACTGCTGCGTAACTGCAGGGCTTCCAAATGCCAGCGCAGCTTCCATATTGTGAAAGTCTGGCCTCAGCTTCCTCAGCCTTCCCGCTTTTCCCGCCCGCAGTTCGGCAACACAGTAGGCAAGTATAATCTCGCAGTTGTGGGTGTGGGAAGTTAGGCCCGTCCTATACACCCGTATGGTTCCGAGTTTTGCGGAAGGCGGCTGCATACATGCGTTCTGTTTTCGCAATCCGTCGTGGCGTTGCTCGCGCGTGACACTTCGCAAGAAGTGCCAGTTTGATCTATACCATGGCGCTTCTGGCTTCAGCGTGATTATGAACACACTGCGAACTGGCACAGCATGGATAGCGAGATATAGCGCTGTACAAAAAAAGATCAGCGCGTGAATTATGCTGCTGGTACGTTGGTTGCAGTAGGCTTGTCTTAGTGGGCAGGGTGAAAATGGAATGAGCAGTTCGGGTGATCTCTAAACAACGGAATCTGTGCATGTGCAGCTTTTCTTATTTCACCAAACCGAAGTCTGTGGCCGCTGGGAAGGAAGCTCGTGCGACCTTTGTCATAGTGTACGGCAAATACGGTATTGAGCTGCTGTGGCACAGCGTAATACAAAGTGCGAAAAAGGTAGACATACTGTATTTTCCGATCTATGGTTCGTACTTCGTGTATACTCCGCAGGGGCAAATTCCGGCTTAAAACAAGAAGTTTTTGCTTACATCGATTACACCCGGTGTATACGGTGTATAGCCCGCAGGGACGAATTTGGTGTGAAAAAAAAAAGATTTTACATTTTCCGCGTATCTTTCAGTGCAGTTCCCCATATTTCTTTCGTATGTATCTAAGAAGCAGCTCACATTCGTGTACTTTTGTCATCCACGTGAAGTTATTTCGCCGCTGCTCGGTTCCCCTGTACTCCTTGGTCACGCTTCACTACATTGAGCTTGAAGGTTGCCACGAAGGCTGTTTGTCTTTTCGGAGCAATCCCAGCCGTCCTTGAAGAAATACTACGACGAGACTACCCTGGCGTCATTCATTCAGGTTCTGAGCTAATTCTGCCAAAATCTGAGCACTGTTTGTTTTGTGGGGGTTTAACGTCCCAAAGCGACTCAGGCTATGAGAGACGCCGTAGTGAAGGGCTCCGGGAATTTCGACTACCTGCGGTTCTTTAACGTGCACTGATATCGCGCAGTACACGGGCCTCTAGAATTTCGCCTCCATCGAAATTCTACCGCCGCGTCCGGGATCGAACCCGCGTCTTTCGGGCCAGCAGCCGAGCGCGATAACCACTCAGCCACCGCGGCGGCTAAATCTGAGCACTGAAGAACATCTACTCTAACTACCGTCAGTAGTATTTGCCTGCATAACGAAACTGATTCTGTATCGGAGCTAATTTTTTAATGCTATTTAGCGCGGCAAGATGTCGCAAGTGCAGTAGTGTCCCCCTTTTTTGAAAGATCAAAGCCTTACTAGCCCCACTGGACGAAATTCCGCCGGCGATCGACTTTGCTGTTGAGGCGAGAGATGGTCCAAAAAAAAAAAACAAAATAAGATGGCGCCACAACAGCCGTCGCCGAAGCGGCGAATGCAGCGACGGTATGCACAACAGATCTGAGTAGGAGATTAATTGTCACTAAACCGGTGTCTGGACACTTGCTCACTGATTTATGATCTTTTCAGCAACTTTTCCGTAGTGCTTGAGGGCGGCTTTCAAAGACGCTTCGTCACCGGAGTAAAAGTGGCGGTGTGCGGTGGTGCCACACTTTGTCACACTGCCGGGATCTCCTGAACTCGATAAGTATGAAAGGTCGCATCTTGAGTTATGCAAATCCTGTGGGGAGGCTGGAATCTCGAGGTCGGCCGTGATCATTCGCGAGGCAGGCGTATCGAGCAGCGGAATATATTTGCGTGGCTTCGTACACACAAACGTTATGCGGAATTAGCATCTCATAAATTCGGACAAACTTCCTTGCGCATATATACATTTATAGGGCAGATGGCGAGAGACGGAAGAAAACAATTCGCTTCGAAGTACCACCCGAGTCACCACTCATGTAGCACTTTGGTTCTAGCTAGGTTATTCATAGCTGGAGTCAATTCCAAAGACGACGCAAAAGAAACACGGGGGAGGGAGGCACACTTTTTCATGTGTTTTTATGTACTATCGGGGACAAAAGTGGCTTCATACTTGACAGCGCAAAAAAACGAGGACAAAAGCGAACGAGGAGACACAACACAAGCGCTTTCGTTCGCTTTTGTCCTCGTTTTTTGCGCTGTCAAGTATGAATCCACACCAACTAGCCCAACTTTCTGCTCTTATTTACAAAAGTGGTATACTCCACGCAGCGGGAGCGGGAGCAACGGAAAACTGCATAGTAACGCCATCTACAGGCGGCATCTGGGATCAAGACAGCTTATGGGGGCCCTTTATTATCTGCAGACGTGTCACTTGACTCGATTCATTGTTTCGTGCTTTAGATGGCGCTACGATGCAGTTTTCCGTTGCTCCGGCTCCCGCTGCGAGGAGTATACCATTTTTGTCCCCGACAGTACATTAATTATCTCTGTGTCTTTTGCATAGTCTTCACTATCAACTTTATCACCGCTAGTATCGAAAGCCGCTCCTCTTACTTTCTTCTCATGTTTGTAATGAAGTCGGGACAGGTTGACAAGCATATCACTTCATGCGAACATACCTATGGGAGTCGTTTAAAAAAAAGTCAAGAAATTGCTTACCTTCAAGCAAGATGTCTGCTTTTGAAGAACTTCCGGCTACCACAATGCTTTTCGGCACCCACGGAAGCTATACTAAATTTTTCTTACTTGTTTTAAGATACCCATGTTTGATTCCATTTTAGGCCTTATAACATTCATAGCGTGAAAAAAGTTTGCATGAACAGTCGTCGTATGTTATTTAATCCTCGCACTCATGCCAGTAAACTACTTACGGCTGACGTTCCACGTAACTGCAAACAACGCTACCAGAATAGAGAGACGATTCATTTCATCTATGCAATTTGAAAGTACAAGCACATCCGGGATCTTCGACAAAATGAGAATGTTCTCTATCGTTTCTACATCTCTAGTCCGAATACATGCAACGCCCACTGCGGCTCTCGCATGGAGTCTTCCCTGCTTTATATTCACCGCTTTACAAAGCGCTGAATATCTGGAATGTATGCAAGAACGATCAGTTGCAAGTACATGCTCGCTCTACTGCTCACATTATGTGGTCATGATTTGGCGCACTTGTGACACACTGATGATCGCCTCACATGGGTATGCCTCAAGTGCATCACATATGCATCGCGTTGGCTACGCAGCCTATGTGTAGGCCGCACTCAGTAACACGAGTAACATGCCACTGGGCGAAAGGAAGAGTTCACTGGAGAAAAAAAAATTAAAGGCGAGGAAATAGCGATAGCAAGCGTTTATTGCCTGTGTGGATTTCTGCAAGTAATATTACGTGCACTACGACTAAGTTGACAGTTCTCGGCGCAGACGCCTTGAATGCTATAATACAAAAACACAAGCGAGTACCCTTCATCTATAAGCGTGACAAAGACTCTGTGTGTTATATTTTGTTTCGAATTCTTCGCGAAACTATAGGGCCTTGAGAATTTTTGGTTCTGCTTAAAAATGACCGGTTTCATTTCTTGACATAAAGGTTAATAAGGTGGCTATGAAAAAAGGAATGCAGGAAACCCAAAGCAGCTGTAAAATATCTACATTAACACCAAGTTCCATTATGTGTTGACAATGCGAAAGCATTAGTAGCTGTTGATTCCTTTACCGAATGCGACGTCACTTCCGATCTGGTGGCTTCGCTTCCCTCCAACCAATGGTAATGTTCTGGCATCGTTACGTCACTTCCGTCCTAGCAATGCGGGAGTTTTATGACCGACGATGCAGGCATGCGCGTACCGAAGTTTTGTACTCGTGCTCGCATTAATTTGAAAGCTTAATAAAAAAATTTATTTAAAAGACCATTTTTAGGAAGCATGCTCGCACGAAGAGCATGATCCCTATAAATGGTCCCAGCTTGGCTCTGTTACATTCCGGCGCCCGCCCGTCTGTGTTGGCAGCGTCGACAGCGAAGCTCACCTGCTGGAAGCCAGCACTATCAGCTTCTTCGGTATGGTTCCGAGCCACCCGGTACGAATCGCTCCCACGTTCGGGACCCGAGTACCGAGAGCATCGCCCAGGTGGATTCCGGGAACCAAGTAAGGGGAGCGAAGGCCCGCGGAAAGCCGCCGCAGGGATCGAGCGGCAGCCAATCCCCAATGGCCGTGACTAAGCTGAGGGAACCAAGGTGACCTCATTACCGGAGTACAGCAGCGAGCTGACGGTCGTCGTCCGCTAATCCTCGCAGGCATGGCAAATGACGAAGCGACTCCTTTCGGCTACTAGACCCGCCGTGCATTCTTGTCCGGGGCGTCGACTGGCATCTAAAGAACAGGTGTCGGCGGTGCGTGGAATCTTTCGGCTGGCTACGAGATCATCTCCCTCAGCCGTCGACATGGACCCAAGAGCATCTTCCTCTCTCCCTGGCTCTACACGTGACGAGGGCGTGTCTCCGTGTGTGGTGGTGCGTGTTTGTGCGTGCTAATACAAGATAGGCCACTCCCACCCTGGCGGAGACGTCCCCAACCTGGGTAATCTGGGGAAAAAGAGTTGCATAAAACCGGACAGCGAGTGCAGTGAAAATAGTGCTCCTCTTCTGTAGCCTTGTTTACATGAGCCCGACAGCGGCGGGTCAAGTAGGGCCGCGCCAGATGTCGGGCTGACCACCCGACGCGACAGCGTTTATATGAACCCATTTTCTGTCGGGCAGAGATCGCCGCTACCCCTAGCGTCGAGCAAGCAAACTACGCGCGGATGCTAGAAGAAGAGGAGGAGCGCCCAGGCTTGCGCAGCGCCGCCATACCAGAGAGGAGGCGCTAAGCCGATGCGGCAGCGTATACACGGTCCTTTCAACCGGTTCTGGCCAACGCCGGGATGAGTCAACCCACCCCCTGCAGCCGGGCTGGCCCATCTCGACTCGACGACCACTTATCTCGACCCCCTAGCGTATACACGAGCCCGACAACCGGTTTTCTACCCGACAGCCGACTTAACCCGACTTTTGTCGGGCTCATGTAAACCCCCAGCATGCTCCCATGTAACGCTCAGTCGTGTTCCCTTTTGGGTGCTACCATTGTGTGCTCCATTTAGGGATCATGCTCCCTTTTAAGGCTCCTTAAGTCTCCTTTTAAGATCTTCTCTTCGGAGAGAAGTTCCTTTTGACCTCTATCTATGTAAATAATGTAAATAAACCCCCAAGTTTTCTTCCTCCCATCAACCAACTCGTTTAACTCCTTTAAAGCGTCGTTCCTGGCCCGTGGTTCCGTCGGGAGCGACTCCGAGCCCCCATCCAACAGCTCACAGGAACATTCATTTCGTGCTCTGGAGTTATTCCTACGGTAGCGCTAGGAGATGCGCTCTTTTAGCTCAGGTTGCAGCTAGGCCGCTTGAGTGTGGTAGTCTGGAACATCCGTTCTGGTAGATTAGCGCATTTGTGTTTTTCAGGTGCGAAATTGGAAGGATCTGCGGTTTAATTTCCACCTGCATTTCAGCGTGCAGCGTTGAAGCGAAGCACGTCTAGGGAGGCTGATACTTTTTTTTGCGTTCTCCGATTCTGCCGTTTCCTGCTGCACCTAGTGTTCAACAAGTAACAGATTACGCATGGCAGCCAACTTTTGAACTTGCGTTAGCCAAACCACATGTGATGGTTTGAAATGAATTTCGGCGTGAAGAACGGAGTGTGTCTTAAACACCGTAAAAATGCTCTGAAAGAGGTATGAACCAAGCTTTTGTGCGCCTCTGAAATAATTTGTTTTTTTTTTTTTGGGTGTTGTGGAAAACCTATTCTCCCCTCCATTTCGACACGGCCTATCCTCTCCATCGTCACCCGCCGGGACAGCACCGGTTGGGCGAGGAGGGAAGTCTCCCTCTTGGGGAAAGCGGAAACAGCGACGGGAGCGCCACCTGGTAGGTTACGCGGATTTATGCGGAACCGGTTAAGGTGTATCCAGACGACGGACCACGGACCTGTCTTGGCCCGCGGACTAGCGGTCACGCGAGGTTTCGCTTCCGGTCTGCGAGGTCCGCGCATGGTCTGCGGGCCGGATCACGCGAGAAATGCGAGAGCATTTTTTCTGGCGGCGGACCACGGACTTTTTAGCCTACTCGCACACATCGAGTCTGGCAACTACACCACATTGGTCTTTCGCGGCTCGGTGCTCCCGGCAGTCGAGGCGACACCAGCGAAAGTAATTTTTTTTTCCCACTGTTAACACGTCAGCGTGGTCGGACGACGCTACGTTTTACTTAATTAGTACAGCTTGATGGCTCGTTCATAATTGGGCATTCGGCGGCGAGAGTGAGCGAAATTATTTGCAACGTCGGCGCTCGCGACGTACACAGATATGGTTAGAAAAGAACAATTGACGCTGTCTACGAGCCATAAGCGTATGCACTATCATGTAGTCTAAACGCAGGTATTTTTCGGGGCGTTACAGCACTTCTCACATTTCCTACTTTTAGTTCAGCGTATGCAAACACGGACGGAAGGATACGCTCAGCCTTGTGGCGCCATCTAGTTGTTAGGCCGGGTAACTATTTCTGTCAACAAACGTACGCTCTGCTTAAGCCTCGAAGCGGCACAATCGTCACTCTTAATAAAAAATAAAGCAAATATTTCACTCATACGTCTTCTTATAGGTGAGGTGGGACCAAGCGAGAAATGGGGGCGCTTTTATTGCCAGTGAACGCAACAAAAAAGGCAGTAACAACGATGAATCCAGTCCGAAACGAGCGGTCCTGTTTGGAAGCGCGTCGCCATGTTTGTCGCCGCGGGAATGCAACCTTCTCCTCACCGCGGCAGAAATCTGTCCCGTACCGATCGAGTTTTCCGCTGGGTATTTAGGCGGATGTCTGCCGCGGATTCCGCTTGTTCTCGCCGCCGAATGTCGAAGCGTGAGACGAGCGTTGATGCAGGCTGATCACAGAGGCTTGGCCCGCCTTGTCGTCTGCTCTTTTGGTCCGTCGTGTGGACGCTGTTGCCGGCCAGACCCGGCCGGCCCACGCGCGGTCGACCCCACGTGACCGGTTCGCGGGCCAGTCCGTGGCCCGCCGTCTGGATACACCTTTAGAGTCTTCGGGATCCGGCCAACGTCACCAGCGGTTGCAGCCACACGTTCTCGCCACCTTCCGCGGCAGGCGCACGGGGATCCGTCGTGCCTTGCCGCTGGACTTCTGGTTCCAGGCAGCGAAGCGAGCGCAGCAAAGGCGCGCTCTCAGCACCTTCCCCAGCAAATGCTCGGGGATGGCTTTTGCCCGAGAATGCGGTGCGCACGGGAAATCCGGGGTTCCATTGTCGGCGCATACAAATGTTCGCCGCCGATACTTCCGAAGTCGAGCCCCTGCCCCAGCCGGTAACTCGGAAGTCCTTCTTACGTAGCCTGATGTTTTGTAGCTAGCTAGCCCCCTCTGTGTATTAACTGCAAGTGTAATAAATAGCATATGAGTGTTAACGCTTCGTCGCCCCTTCCCTTTGTTTCCCACGAGCCCGAACCCCTCCACGGTTAGCGAGCGGGAACGCTGCATCCGCGGAGTGGGAGTGCCGGAGGGGGGGGGGGGGGGGGGAGGCTTTGTCCCCCTGTATTTCCACAGTGTAGAAAGATTACTTTCGTAAGGCGGACAGAGCACCGCTAAGTATCCAAACTAGAAAAAGGGTACTTTGAGATACTAATTGATGATTATTGATTTTTACGGCGCAAGGGCATCTGTGGCCAAAGAGCGCCATAGCGCTGGGTGGTTTCGACTACTCAAGGTGGAATCAAGGACCCATTTTCCAAGCATTTCACCCCAGGTAAGCCGAGCACTAGGCAAGGGGAAAAGATAGTAGTTAACACAATTTTTTTTTTCAACCCTAATAACGCCCTTGTTTTTCGCGGTTAGTTATTCAAAATGGCATTCCTCTGGGCCAGTTGGTATGAATCCATTTTTGGGCCAGCGTGAACTTTGGGACGCACCAACGTAGACAGACAGCTCTGTGTTACGTGTTTCAATGTGTCTACAGCTCTTTGTTTCGTGGTTTAATGTGTCTAACAGCTCTGTGTTCCGTGTTTCAAAGTGTCTTTCTACGTTGGTACGTCCCAAAGTTCATGCTGGCCCATAGATGGTAGCTAATCAAATCAGACTAAGAGTGCTTTGAGCGCGTAACTGACATTATTCTTTTTCACCATTAATATTCAAATGTGGAAGTTTGTGCAATAATGGAATCCTTTAGTCGCGTTTGCATAAGTTTTGTTTCCATCAGAACCCGTCATAGTGCCAAATATATTGCGAATACTAACAGCAAGCCACCACAGCCCCTCGCTGAGGTACCCTCCGCAGGAGTAATGGCATGCGACAAAGACAAAGCATTTGTCCCGTACGTGCTGGAAAAATCCGGTGCATTGCCAAATATTCAGAGGTAACAGAGGAGTCGCTTTGTTTGCCACTGCGCCGCCTACGTTTGTCTAGAGCGTCGCAGTGCTCCTAATGAAGGAGGACTTGTTCCTGAAACTTACGAACAAAGCAGTAGTAATTCGAGAAGCCGTCTCTAGTTTGAAGAGTATTGTCGTCGCCTTCTGTTTAAGACAGTGCTAGAAAGAAATGTGCTGGTTTTGACTCTGCTTTTTTTTTTTTGAAAACGTGTGCATGGTGTCGGTGCGACACTAGACAACCTTCTTCTGTCATTGCATCTTTTTTCAGGTTTTAGCGAATTGCGTGTGCATTCCGAGTTCTCGAAGCAGACTGAAATTGTCGACACTTTCTTGAAAAACACAATTTAGAAACATCTAGAATGGACAGGAGTGCCTCAAATCAAATATGATTTCAGTTTCACCTGAAAAAGTCGTCTGTCTTGAATTGAATGGGCTCTGCAAACTTGCGCAGCAGTGCACGTTAAAGATCCCCAGGTGGTCGAAATTATTCCGGAGCCCTCCACTACGGCACCTCTCTCTTTCTTCTTTCACTCCCTCCTTTACCCTTCCCTTACGGCGCGGTTCAGGTGTCCAACGATATACGAGACAGATACTGCGCCATTTCCTTTCCCCCCAAAACCAATTATTATTATATTGTTTACAACTGTGTGCTGCGCAACGGCACGTGTGCTGCGCAAGTTTAGCACTCAAAAGAGCCGGTAAATATTTGAAGCATTATGTATCTCTGCCGTAAAACATAACTGCGTCTGCAGCCTTTCTGTTGCGCTCTGGAAAAGAGAAATAGATTATCTGAAGGGAAATGTGTTTGGTGGGTCAACTAGGTAGGTGGCATGCCGGTGGGTTGTGAGGGGCAAGATACCTTTATGCCTATGTTTTTGTTTTGGTTTCTGCCGCCTTGAATAATCCCCTCATTCCCTTCCCCAGTGCAGGGTAGCTAACCGGAAACCTTTCTGGTTAAGATCCCTGCGTTTCTCCCCTCTCTTTATCTATCTATCTGGTTGTGGAAATACTTTTCAGCCCCAGGGGTCACTAGTAGCTTTTTGCACATAAAAAGCCTGTTTCGTGGAATAAATCTCAGTTGAAGTCCGGCGTTCAGGGTGTCTGCTCTCTTTGTCTGTGTGTTTTTGTACGCTGCAATGATGTCTCATAATTATACCCAGAACCAACTAGCCCAGCTCTCTACGCTTAGAGATTTCAACGCTGTTGCTGTGAAGCTGCCCAGCTTCCTGTGTTTACTTGCAAAACACCAGAATTCTCTCTATCTGCTTCAGTTCGGTATGGTTACGTAGCCGATCGGTAGTTCTAGCAGCAGCTGAACCTTTTTGTTAGCGTGCTTGCATTCATTTCTGCATCAGGTAGAAGTATAGTGTGACCAAGAAAAAAAAAGCGTAACGAAACATTCAGCACGAAAGCAGCTCATGTGCCTGCAGGAGCTGAATGCCTTGGCCGCCAGGCAGACACTTGTTCTGAAATGATGCGCGAAAGCACAGAAAAACTTGTCAAGCTTTTGAGGTTGGCAATGGTGGATACAAAACCGAGAGATTCGTGCATTTTATCAATAGTCCACAGTACAAAATACATTCATAGAGCGGAGCGTTTCAGTATTTCGAAATTAATGGTGTTAAAAATTGTATGAATGCTTGAAGTATGCTTCCGTTCATTAAAATAAGTGGCTGCTTGCTCATTTTTATTCACCGAACTTTCACAGGCGAGAATTTCTTTGCAATCCCTTCAAGTTCATTCACACGGATGTTTAATGTGTATTGTCCGTTTTGGAATGGCAGTTTACAAATATCCCCCAAGAGAAAAGTATACGTATCTTACCGGTACTCACGTGTGGGCAGGAAAGTGGAGGCTAACGACAAGGGTTAACCTCAAGTTCAGGACCTATGGAAAGAAAAATGATGGGTGTAACGTTAAGAGACCGAAAGCGGGCAGAGTGGGTCAGGGAACAAACTCGGGTTAATTACATCCCAGTCGAAATGAAGAGGAAGAAATAGGCTTGTGCAGGGCATGTAATGCGAATGCAAGATGTCCGCTGGTACTTAAGGGTAACGGAGTGGATTCCAAGAGAAGGCAAGCGTAACAGGGGACTGCAGAAGGTTAATTGGGCGGATGAGATTTTGAAGTTTGCGAGGATACGGTGGCCGCAGTTGACAAAGGACAGGGTTAATTGGAGAGATATGGGAGATGCCTTTTCCCTGCAGTGATCGTAGTCAGGCTGATGATAATGACGATGATGCTGAATTTGTTTTGGTAGCACCAGAGGGAACACCAGCACTACTTGAACACCCGCCAGTGCTTGAATGAGAGCTTAAACAGAACAAGAGCCGTTGTTCGAAGGTGAATACCCTGGAGGCCAGTGACACCTGAGTGCCCATTTCGAAACCTCCGCTAATACACTCAGTGAATCTGGTTTTCTCACAGTGCAGGTTTGACAGCATCCTCAGATTTCGCGCTTGCGCGAACCTTTTCGTTCGGAAAAATGGCGCGTTGGTCGAATAACAACCAGTTGTGCAGTGTTGCGGGCTTACACCGAAACATAACACCGGATTCCGAGTAAGAGAAAGTAAATGACCTTCGACTTTGCAGACAGGTTTATATTCGCAATGGGCGCGGGCACGGGGGCGCTAAGACATCATGGGTGGGAGCCATTGGTTGAATGCGGAAATAATATGTGAAAACAAAATTTTCGAAAGCGAGGTTGCCTTGCGCCATCTTGTGTCAATATTCAGGCTTGCCTGCATTCCTGCCGCTGTTTTTCGAACCTTCATAGAACAACCAAATGCGATCGTTACTTTCGACGGTGATCGATCAAGCTTTTTCTGCACTTATAGAAAGCAGGATGTTTTAGGCATTTTCTGCATAAAAACGCCACCTGACTCAATGACGCCCCGGCTGTTGTGATTGGCACTATTCGATCACAAACTGAACTTTAGCGCAATGCTCTAGCAATTTCTTTATACCAGAGCCCCTAGCAATATCAGTGGGTGTAAAAAGTGTAGTGCGTGCAAACCTTTTTTCATTTTCTTTCTGAACACAATGAGGTAAAGATAAATACGCTAGCCACTAGTCCCCTCCGCTTAGCAACCAAAGCAGCATACTCCGACTCACAGAAATTCACTTTTTCTCTTGAAGGCACCAATAAGCAAAACAGTCGCGTTTAGTAATGACCTGTTAAGAGCCATCCAAATCACGGGTTAGCGGAATCGGTAAAAGGATACTCTAGAGCACGAAGAATAAAAATATTGGCTTTAAGTACGGCGAAGTTTTAGTGTCATGAAACGTTGCGCTGGGAGATAATTGTATAATGTGAAGAAAAAAAAAAGCGTTACTCGCTGACCTGAACTGATTCTGCAAGCGACACGTCTTAGTGCTTAGGGCTTGAAACGTAATTCACACTTCGCTCGAGCGGACTTTCAAATCTGTAATAAGCGACGTGCATTAATAAGTGCTTTGTGTAAGCGATGTAGATGCGACACCTCAAACTGCGTTCGGTGCATTAATTTTGACACAATACCGCACTCTGTTGTGTTCTATTCGAATAAAGAAAAGTCAGTTATCGAGGATTGCTCTTGTCATTATTCTATTCTCCCACGTCATGAGAATGTCACATCACGTCGTGTCAGACCGTTTGACAAACATGGCCAACATGTCAAACGAACAAGTCCGAACTGCCACGTTAGTTATACAAACAAGTTTCTCCTTACTATACAGTGTTAGCTAAAGAGCTTCGAAGAAGTTGATTTTCATATGACAGTTCCGAGCCGCCGCGGTGGCTGAGTGGTTATGGCGCTGGGCTGCCGGCCCGAAAGATGCGGGTTCGATCCCGGCCGCGGCGGTCGAATTTCGATGGAGGCGGAGTTCTAGAGGCCTATGTGCTGTGCGATGTCAGTGCAGGTAAAAGAATCCCAGGTGGTCGAAATTTTCGGAGCCCTTCACAACAGCGTCCCTCATAGCCTGAGTCGGTTTCGGACGTCAAAACCCCCTAATCCCATAAATCATATGAGAGTTCCGAGAAGAAAAATGGTGCCATTTCCAAACACTTCTCTGTCATGAATGACTGAAAAAATGTATTTGCGCTGCACGTGCTTGACGATTTTTATCGACGCTAATTCGTCTCCGATAACAATACTATGCGGGCGCAGTGCGACGAATTAATAATAATAATTGTTTTTTTTTTTGGGGGGGGGAAAGGAAATGGCGCAGTATCTGTCTCATATATCTTTGGACACCTGAACCGCGCCGTAAGGGAAGGGATAAAGGAGCGAGTGAAAGAAGAAAGGAAGAATAGGTGCCGTAGTGGAGGGCTCCGGAATAATTTCGACCACCTGGGGATCTTTAACGTGCACTGACATCGCACAGCACACGGGCGCCTTGGCGTTTTTCCTCCATAAAAACGCAGCCGCCGCGGTCGGGTTCGAACCCGGGAACTCAGGATCCGACGAATTAGCAGAGTATGGATTCTGTGTCATGGCCGGACCCGATACCGCGGCGGTAGGATGCCAATCGACGGCGCCTGTGATTAGCCGTTTTCTTGTCCCCATTGCCGCTACTGAGGTCACGACGAAATTAAATGTTACAAAATACAGCCCCACGCGTAGCTTTCGTCTCAACCCAAGCCGTTGTTGGCGTCAGTTGCAGGTTGTATAGTGGAACAATCGCAATGCAGCCCAGTTCGCTGACAAGAGCTTCAAAAAAGCGGTTACATTGCTGAATGGGCACTGCCCAGCAAATCCAACCAACATCGGACGAAGCGCATCACCTTTACCAGAGATGTGCTTTATTGCCCTGGATCATTGTGTTACTACTATCTTAATCTGTGTTACTATTTTAGTGTTCTGCCTTATTTCTTTCCCATTTTTTTTACTATTTATTTCCTTGTATCAAGTTTGCCATAGATTTGTTTAACCCACTCCTGCAATAGCCTCATAAAGGAGCTGCAGTATGTGTAAATAAATAAAAAAATAAAATATAATGGCACTTGCTTTCCGTAGCCGGGATGTTTGCCTCAAAAAAGAAAAAAAAATAGATTTTAGCGATGATAAATGGCGATAATAGGTAGAATGACGCAAGATAGGCATCAGTCAGTACTGCATCAGTAATCCTACGCTCGAAATTTCTGTGTCGAGAGAGAGGCCAAAGCGAAGAAGTGAAGCGAAGTTGTTAAGAGGACCAATATTCTTGGCGGATATTAATAGACAGCTCGGCGTACATTGAAGGTTGCCCGCATACACACGTTGCGGTTTAAAACTCTCGAAGTCTCTTTATTAACTTTAATGCGAGTCCTGCATCAAGGAACTAGGTTGACCGTAAAGCACAACAACTGCTCGAAGGATGCAGCCCGAAACAGTCGGGTTCGGTGGTCTCGCTTAGTGCACTTCTTTGGCGAAAGAAGAGTACGTTGCACGCTGTCGCCAGTTTTTTTCCTTTATTATCGGAACTGTAAGCGAGAACGAGGGATAAGTGATCCATACGTGGCTGCCTCCTCATTTAGTATGCGTGCTAGGCACGGAAAACCGCGAAAGTTCCTCGTTAGCCTGTACGTGACAGGCTCCCCTAGAAATTGACCGCGTTGCGCCGCCTGAACGGTCATAAAGTTTTTACTTTTCATCCTGTGTTCCTTCCCTTCGGGCCAGAGCACAGTACAGTGCCTCACGGTTCAATAGCGCAATTCTTTCATTCGCAGCAGGTGGTTAATGCTTCAATGGCGTGTCTTCTCGCCCCAGTTGCTCTTCTGTTGTTCACTCGATGACGCTAAAAGGGTTCGGGACGCTTACTTTGCCTACAGAGAACAAAGTGGTTTGGTTTATGGGGTTTGACGTCCCAAAGCGACTTAGGCTATGAGGAACACCGTGGTGAAGGGCTCCGGAAATATTGACAACCTGGCGTTCTTTAACGTGCATTGACATCGCACAGAACAAAGTGAATGTAATGTGATAATTCAAAGGAAAGCTGGTTTGCATGCAAGCTTCGCACCAACGCAGGTAGCACGGAAACATTACAACAATGTTACTGTTTTGTTTTGGTCAGCCATTAGCCCGTAGTTCTTTGTCCTTTTTTTCTCTGAACGTTTGAAGCGTTACAAATAAAAAACTCTGAAATATCTTTTTCTAACTTTCTCTGGAATTGCACAGTAATGTGCCTTTCAATGAATGCTTCGCAAGTGTCAGTCGTGAGGGGGACACGCACCTCATTACAGGACATCTAATACACGCCACTCATACACTAACCTTCCAGCAGATACCATGGCGTCAAGCTTACACAGCCAGGTGTGAAGGGTGTCCGTAAGTAGTAGTAGTTAATTGGCAATAAGAAAAGATTTTGAAAGAAATTTTTGGGCTGTGCATGAAGTCTATGAGAGCCACCATTTGATATATTTTACTGAAAAATTCTCCTCATTGAAAACCATCATTTCTTTATGAAGTGTAGGGAAAGTGTGAGACACAATGCCTTGTATATTTTAGTGATGTAAAACATTTGCTTTGAGTACATGTGTGTATTGCGACTTTCGTTTTGCATGTGTGTTCGCGCTTCGCGTAAATGTGGATCTGCATCGGATACCCATGACATTACTAATTGATGTAAATGATGTGACCCTCGCCTTCCTTCTGTACTGCCACTGTCTCAAGGAGTCGGGTCCTTCAGTCAAGCTGTTACCACAGCTTTTAGTCCCGGCTCCTCCTTTGTAAGAAAGGAAAATAAACTTGAACTTGAACTTGAAATATATTGGTGATGTTATTTTTTAGTTGCTGTTTGTTGCCGCCCGAATACGTGGCTTGGACTAACGCCTAGACTGCGGAGAGCACGTCACTGGGTCCGAGAACATGCTGAGAAGCCGAGAGGCTTCCTTGTGGCTGGCCTGTTCGCCAATAGCCGTTCACCATGAAACGTACGCGGTCTTGAATGGACCGGTTCGTCAGAACCGAAAGCCGCGCTACTTATAAAGCTGTCGATCGTCTATATCGGGCTATCGGGCTAAACAGCGCACACTAAACAATTTCTCACCCATAAGGGTGCCAATCAGCTGTCCCCAGACGAACACCCTTTTGGGTGCTAAAAATGGTGCAAAGATCAGCACCCTTCAGGAAGGGTGCACGGCATGAAAGTTTAGAGGGCGCGCATCAATCCAAGGCTTTTGCTTCATGTGTGAATCAATGTGGAGCAGCCTTGCAACATGCATTCGTAGAGGTGTTATGAGAAAATAGTACCCTTTAATGAGAGTGCAACCATTACACCCTCTAAAATATCATTAAGTGCACCCTTCCTTAAAGGTGCTGATATCTGCACCCTTTTTTAGCAGCCAACAATTGGAAATGGGTGTTCGTCTGGGGACACCTGATTTACACCATTAAGGGTGAGAATTTGTTTAGTGTGCGCCAAGACGCCACGAAAATTTCAGGCAATAGCCGCACCCGTGATGTGGTGCCGTGGGCTAAAGAGGCGGGATTGTCGCATTCGGTGAACCGCCGGAGAGAAAACAACAGTGAGAAAGAACAGGGCATCTCTATATGGATGATGAGGAAAGGGAGGAGGAAAGGCAGGGAGGTTAACAGGAAGAATAACCGGTTTGTTACCCTACAAGAGGAGAAATAGTGAGGGGACAAAATATTAAGGAGAATAGAGAGTAGCAGGAAATTGAAGTCACTATGCAAAGTCAGCAAGCGTTCGTTAAAGTCACCACCTATCGTGGAGGCCAGAAGTCCTCCAGAAGCGGAGCAGTGCCTTGGAGGCCTTCACCGCCGACGACCGCCGCGGCCAGTGGCCGAGAATCTTCATTTCTGTCAGTGGGCGTAGATCTAGACGCTCCAGCACACGGCAGAGACACTGGTTTTCGGCGCTGTAGGCAGGGAAGTCACAAAGAATGTGGGCAATAGTCTCATCACACACACAGATTACACATGCAGGGCTGTCAGCCATACCGATTAAGAAAGAGTAATGGTTGGTGAAAGCTACGCCAAGCCACAGGCGACACAGCGAAGTTGCTTCATGTCGTGGTAGGTCTGATGTAAGCCGGAGCTTCAGATCTGGGTCCAATGATTTCAAATGCGAATTCAAAAATTGGCCTGAATTGCACTCGGCAAGCTCTATATGGAAAGCTGCTACTAACAGACAGGGCAGATGGTATCCAACACAGTGGCCAGCGCTCCGCAGGGCTGTCGTCAGTACAGCCAAGCACTCGCGAATTCTTGTTTAGTTTGCAAGTGGCGTTATATGATAACGCTTTGATTTGTAATGTTGTTTCGTAGCTATGATTTGAACTATAAAATAACGTCAGGAACATAGAACTAGTACAATGTTTAGTTTCAACGCTAGGCAAATGTTTTCTATACAGCATAGAACTTTTTCTGCCATTTTTTAATAAACAGTATAACGTTCTAATTACCATGTAACGTGACTGAAACTTGGTCAAACGTTTCAGGGGAATCCCCCAAAGAGGAGTTATTTGTAATAAGGGAGTAATTACTCATTTCCATCCACCCAAGCGCAGCCACACGGCTACAGAGGAAAGCTGTATAGCTTCCGTTTGTAGCGCTTGGGTGGATGACAATGAGTAATTACTCCCTTTTGACTGAAACTTACACAACAATTTTATAACGCATTTATAATTATAGATGCTATTGAGAGGTCACTGCTGCTAGTGGGTGGCTGCTTGCCACAGCTTCGTTTCCATCCTTTTTGGCGCCACTTACTTTCCAGTGCTACGAGCAATCAAAAATATTTTTACGCGAAAAAGCGATCCATTCAAGTCAAGAAATCGAATAAGAAGGTTGGTAAAAGTATTCGTTTTCTGCTTTCTGCCTGGAACCAAAGCAAGAGCTTGGTGTCTCCAGTTTGCGCCCTTAAAAAGTCACATGCACCCCTCTTAAATGTTCTTTAGATTAGGCGGCAAGGAAAAAGAAATAAAAATATTGGCGGCCCGTCCGCACTCGCTTAGACAAGACTAATTGTGTCAGACTTTTCTGCTAGACAACAGGCTTGCACCGCATTCAAAGCGAATGCAGAAACGTTGACCTAAATGGAGACTGGTCAAAACTGATGTTGGCATCCATGAATAAAACACAGTGTTCTAATGACAAAGAGACCGATTTCATCAAAAAGTGAGCTTTTACAAGTTGGAAACAGATCGAAAAACGAAATACAATTGTCGCCATCCCTTGACGATTTCATAACTAAACTGCTTGCGTCGACACCGAATTTTTCGAGCCGATTCCAGAGGCTATGCCACTCCGCCACTTACTTCAAAACGACGGAAAATATCCTGGTTCTGGGCGTCAAGAATTTGTAATGAGTTTCAGGAAGATTGAGCCAACACTGCCATATAGCTCTAGACGACTTCCTGTTCGAAGTGAAACATCGAAATCTTGCACGTCACCTGCACTGGAACCTTATCAAACACGGCACGGAATGTTTTGTCTTCCACGCTGCCTTATCAAAACCAGCTCGACAGCACGTCGTGTGCACCGCACAAACATTTTCAAACATCGCGTCACCGACACCGGAAGCGCTTTGGGGCTAGTATCATCATCAGCACTCATGCTTGTTTACGAACGTCAAAACCGTGTATACCCAGAAATAGCCACAGAAGCAACGCCACGAAGCATATCAGACACAAGATGGACACAAACTCCTCCATCATGTTAACCAAGCTCTGCGATACTGGAGACCAAGTTTTATTAGATGCTGAGGATACAAAATAAAATAAAAATGTACCGTTCGGTTTCCACTTTCATTTACACATAAATGAGTTCTCAGCGTTATATAATGCTCGCCCAGATTTGTGTTTCTTTTCGCATAAAGGACTATTCTCTTGAAGCGAAATTTTTTTCTTTTTTCGCAGTGGAGTTGGGCCCGCGATATTTATCCATAAAATGGCTGGTAAAGGATTGTAACAAATTTATAGAAGTAGATAATAGGTACAAAATTGTCTGCGAAGTATTCGTTTCGGCATCTTGGTCGTGCAGACGCATGGATCAGAAGATGCGTCAGTGTTTGTAGGCGCTGCAGTATCGGTATATTTACAGTAGTTTTTTTAGGCTACCCAGTTAGTTTTAAATCTGTTTCTTGTTGTTTTGTCACGTTAACATATTTGTGATTACTCTCATATAATGAATATGATTTTCAGCAAGGGTGTACTTTTCATGCGTGTCACTACTGCTGCATGAGAAGTCTTGCAGTATTCCTGAATAATTAGTTGTATTGAACCTTTAATACTATATTTGTATTCTGTCCAAACTTTGGCTCTATGAATACATGATCTCTAGGGCCCAGTCAGGTGACCCCATGTGTCCCGCTTAGCCCTCTTCACAAAGACACGTTGGATTTGTCTGAATTTCAATAAATTCGAATTCGAGAGATTCAGGGATCGCTTTTGTAAAGTAGATTAGGGTTGAACACTTACGAGAGGGCGCAGAAGTTTTCAGTTATGACAAAATGCTAGTCTTTGTTTCATACTAATACATTAAAGTGTGCTTGTGGACAAATTGAAGTTGGAGTGTCTAAATTCGGTAACATGTTCTAATTGCATAGAAACCACTCTCACTTGAGTGAGTGTAGCTTTCATGGTAAAAAAGAGCAACCATCGCCAGCCTATCTCGCAATTAAAGTTCTTGCGTGTACATCGATATTTAGGCGCACATCTCAGAGGATATGCTATAACGACATTAACTTCAAGTCGGTGCCGATTCTTCCATTTCGTTAATGGCGTCATGACCTTGAAACGATTAGGGGAAAAATGTTTCAATCTATTGTTCTGTGCGATACATGCGTCTTTCGTTGTCGGAAAAACGCCATCCTATCGAGAAAAAAGCGAGAGAATCCGCTTTTACTGAGAACAGTAATTGGATGGAGTGGTCCTCAGTGCCGCTTGAAAAGTATATTCTGGAATAGCGTTTGATTGTATGGGGTTTAACCTCCTAAAGCGACTCAGGCAGTCAGGGTCGCCGTGGTGGAGAGCTCCAGATAATTTCGACCATTTGGGGTTCTTTAACGTACGCTGATATCGAACAGCACCCGGGGCTCGAGAATTTCGCCTCCATCGAAATGCGACCGCCGCAGCCTGGGTCGTAGCCGCGTCTTTCGGTCTACCAGCCAGGCATCATAACCACTGAAGCACCGCCGTGGTATATACCCTGGAGAAAATGGCCAAAGGGATCCTCAGGTGGAAAGGGCAATGTGCGCCTTCTGGCGGCTCGCAAGGTGAAATGTCTCCAGCGCTAAAACTCCTTTTTACAACTCGGGTAGTTTTAGTGCTTCTTTGCAGCGAAACTTCAAGCTAGCAAAGATTTCACAACTGGGCTGAGGCAACACTCCATACCTCGTACGCCGTCACGCCGATTCTCACCTCGCAGTGAGAAGACGCGGGTTCTTTCCTTTTCCCCAAAACGCTAAGGATCACAAAAGAGGGCGCTATATTTCTCTGAGACCTCGACCATAACGCTTTCCTTTCGGGCCCGAGAGAAGGCGCAGGGAGAAGGGTTGCAAAGTTTTTGACATGAGCTCGTCTATGCCCCGCGTTCTGCGGTGCAGCCGTCTGAAAGGTTTTGCGCTCGTACAGCACCTGAGGTTGCCTCATCCTGGCTGCCAGTGGCTTGGCCTCTCTCATATGTCCTCACTTCCCAAACACCTCTCCACGCGATCCCTTTCACTCACTGACAGCTTCGCGGAAGGAAGCTTTCTAACAGTAGAATCGTCGCCATGGTGAAACCTATCGATTTTCTGTCGGCGTCAGTACATAATCCTTCGCATTATGGCCCTCCTGTGTCAAAGTTCTTGGAGTTTTCCCTCATGCGTGCGTTAATTTTTTTTAATTGCGTTACGAACGTTCTTCCTTGTTTCAGTCCGCTTTTGCACTTGTTTTTTGAGCCTTGAATTTCTCTATCGAACCTCAAAGTGAATGTGTATGCACTTTAAAATCATTACGTGTTTTAGTAACTGGATATAGATTGCTTAAATGTGGTGTCCGGTTCGCGCTTTGCATTTTGTTTTGCACCTGGTCTTTAAATAATATTGCGCGTCTACTTTGAGTTTTTATTTATTTTTATTCGAATCACCGAGTTTCTGGTAAGTTCTCTGCAACTACAACGGTATCACTAGATTACGAGTTATGGCCCACACATATGTATTTGTTTATTTGCTTAATCTTACAGGATTTAGGATGTCGTCTTGCAATAACCACCGGTTTTTCTGCAGCAAAATTCCCTGATTCGTTCAGGGGCTCGTCACGTCATTAGCCCCGTCACATTTCAAAATCTGAAGGCTAAAATGTTAGAGTACGTTCCTTTGTGTTGTAATATGGAATTATACTAACAATACCAATTAATTCGCATTATTGCACTGACTTATCTAATTAGGCAACCTTAATCCATCTATTAACTTCCTAAACCACATTGATTTACAATATAGTCCCGACTGATGCACCATAATGCACCCACTAAGCAACATTAATCCACCTAAATATGTTTTCTGGGAGGCCTACTTCCAAAACAGGGGGGAGAAGAGGGGGTCATTTGGAATATTTGTGGTGGGCGAGTCTCCAAATGCTATCGGATTTTCTTTTTCATGAATGTGGTTTTGAAGGCTGTAAGGTTTTTTAACGCGAACAGTGGTGTCACTGTACAGCTCGTCGAGGGCGTCGGGACTTTGTCAACCTGCGGCTTTTTTCTGAGGCCCACTGCTCACTGTAGCAGAAAATAAACTGCAACTGAAGGCAGCTAATTGCACTATTTACATACCGCTTGAAAAGAAAGTGCGCAATTTCTTTTTTCTATTTTGACGCCTGAATTATGCAGTATGACATGAGGGGTAGCGCGAGCCAAGACGACGAGCAAAGAAGAGATACGCACACCACAGATGTGTATCTGTTCTTATCCGTTCTCTAGGTTTGCCCTAACATTCATGCCATGAATCACCGATACCGACTTGCCCAAATTTCCGCCCTTGTCAGATCTGGCGTATTTTTACTCTTTTTTTATGGCTAATAAAAGAAAATAATACTGATATATAGGGATATTCGAATGAGCTATGCGGGCGGATCTTCAGGAATTATCTAGAGCGCGGCATAAATTTCAGTTTCTTCCGCAATCTTGAGAAGATAACTATAGCTGTCTTTATTGTTACGCATTATATATATAAAAAAACTCACTGACAAATGATTGCACAAAGTCTATAGAAAGTAACGCTAGGTAAAAAAGTTACCTACAAAGTATGAGCTGGAGCCCGAATGGCGTCCTAGTGCACTGTGCTTAGTTTGTGCCATGTAGGGTCACAGTCGCAAGCCGCATGTCTGTACGGGTCACACGATGACGGCGCTCATCAGAACTATTTTCCCTAAGTATAGCCAATTTGGCATTGCACACGAATTTTCAATGTTAAGAACAGCTGTGTGTGTAAACGGACAGAGTTAAGTGAGTTCGAGCCAAGTATATTGACTTCGGCAAACTAACATCGCGCCGTGAATTCTGTG